>JAFMOC010000123.1:715000-720000 GCA_019802505.1 Corydoras sp. C115 | reverse complement strand
CGATGTAAAGGTTCCAGCTTTTACAGATCCATGTTCTGTTTTTTTTTTTTTTTTTTTTTTTTTTTTAATATAACAATATGCCCGTTTTTGTGGTTCGACACCTAATCCGGACTAAAAGGACGGGAAGTGGAAGCCCGATGCGGCCGGGGCCGCTTGACACAATCGCATTTGCACGGCTCGTGACTCCGGTCGGCTCTTACAGGCAGCGCCGTGGTAACAGTAACCCTACTTTGCGCAGCGAGAGTGCTCGAGCAGTGGCTGCCATTAACGGCTAATGGTCGTAATCAAACTGGATCCCGGAGGACGCTGGGGGCTTGCTGGATAACCAGAGGCGGAGGCATAATAGCCCCTCTGTGCGTTCCACAATGGATGGCACGTGCGTTGGCGCATGTGTGTGTGTGTGGTGTGTGTGTGGGGGCATTCGGCGGTGGGGTGGGGGGAGGAGAGTGGGGGGGGGGGGATCTTATGGCCTGGAGCTTCCAGAACTTGGAAACAATGCAGACGGGTTACGGAGAGGTGAAGCGGTGAAAGAGGGCTCACCTGGAAGAAGCCGGGGGGCATCGGTCCACCTGGCATGCCGTCTCCGGGTGGCATGTTGCCCAGAACAGGGCTGGGTGCTGCTGCTGCACTCTGGGAGGAAACGGAGATGGTGGGGGGGGGGGGGGGGGAGAGCATTAGAACAGCGATACAGACCATATTCTGACCTTCTGACATAAAATGTTTCATGTTTAGTAATTAAAAGTTAGATATCGAGCCGAATGGCATCAATCGTGTGCCACTGACGTACTGATTGTGGCCGACCCCTTGCCCTGACCGCCACCACCCATCAACAACTCGCAGACCGGGTTCTATGAGCGCTGAAGATCATGCAGGGAGGAGACAAGTTGAGAGCAACATGGCCTTTAAATCCATCCAGCCATTATCTTCCGCTTTATCCTCTATTAGGGTCGCGGGGGGGGTTTTCCCCATGCCCATCCAGGGGATAACGTTTCGGGCGCTGGGCAGATACACCCGGGACAGGGCGCCAATCTATCGCTGGGCACACACTCACGCACACATACACACTCTATATGGGGCAATTTGGAGAACTCAATTGACTTGATCCATGTTTTTGGACTGTGGGAGAAACAGCGGGGGGAAACGGAGAACCCAGAGGAAGCCCACGCGGACACGGGGAGAACATGGAAACTCCACCCAGATGGGGATTCGAACCGGGAATCCCTAGAGCTGAGAGGAGAACATGCCAACCACTAAGACACCGTGCCGCCCTTGGCCTTTAAATACCACAGAAAAATATATCCTCTGAGAAGAATAGTAAAGGCAGAGTTTCAAAGCTGGGGCCATGTTTGCAAAAGTGATGGAGAAGAGCGAAGCAGGCAGTTGAAGCCGGGTGGAGGGGATGGTGTAGAGTTGCAGGAGTGACGCGTGATAAGCGAGTATCAGTCAGAGTGAAAGAGAAAGTTTACAGACGCGATGTACAGATTAGATCCCACAGATTAGAGAGGCAGTGACACTGAACCAACAGTAGGTGGAGCTGGAGGTGGAGGAGGTGAACATGCTGTGATCCTCATTCCATAGGAATGAGGAACCTTTGATAGTGGGACATTTTGGACACTCGAAGGTTCAAAAGGTGACATGGAGGAGGTTAATATTGACAGATGGAGCCACCAGGCAGGAGGAGGTGAGCGAGGACATGAAGGTGGTTGGGATGAAGGATGGAGGAGGATACTTGGGGCATGGAGATGGAGAATAATTTTTTTTTATATCGTTCTGTAACAGAGGAGGGGGGGAGGTGGAGCAGGAGCATAACCAGCTGTGGGTTCGATTCCCGATTGGGCCGACCAAAGGCTGATGAGTGAACTGTTGATACTTTAAAATACTTTAAATTTTTTTTTTTTTTTTTAATGGAAAGTTTATATATTCAATAGACACGTGAGGTCATGATGCTCTGGAACGGTTCTCCGTCTCTCGATGAGTGTGAGCTCACCACTTTGAACAAATGGAAAAACGGACAATGGTGCGTTGATCACATGACCGAAAAGAGCTCTGCTACCCCAGCTATTCATCCAATCATCGGCTGAACGCCGAGATTCTATTAGACTTAAAGGAATCGAGTTTAAATAAGTCGAGCTGAAAGCCTTTCAGTTTTTATTTTTTTGCTTTTTTTTTTATCTCGAAGCGTCTGTGGGGTAAAAATGGAAGCATCAGCAAAATCAATAAGGGAAATGTGTGTGTGTGTGTGTGTGTGTGTGTGTGTGTGTGTGTGTGTGTGTGTTGCTCGGACTCATCAGCGAGCGCTCATCTTGTACACAAGCTGCAAATTTTAGAGAAGTCGGAATTCGAATCAATCAGAGTCAATTACAGCCGCACGATCGGGATCAGCTTTTTTTTCTGACGGTACGAGAGGTTTCGTGCAACGCCAGCGTTTTGCGTCGTAATGATCCCACTATTATTCTATTAATGTGTCTGCTTCAGATCGAGTCTCCCTGCTCGGCGTCTCTAATACGCCCTCATCAGGTCGTAATGGAGACGCGCGGGGTTTATCTGCACAACAATTCTCCACTGTTGATCTGAGACATGGAAGGTTAGCAGTATACAGTTCTAGTCACACTACAGACTGCATTAAAACAGTTTGGGGAAGGCCACATTCCCCCAAACTGGGTGTCAATGCCTCGCAGATTAAGCTCAATCCCATCGATTCTTATCCGGTCCCCCCGCGTTCTCGTGGTCAATAATAAAATACAAATCAAACTAATAAAAATGTGAAAAATTGCTTTCAGAAACTAATTTAATCATAAACATTCACGCAAAATGGAAGAAAATAGCCTTCAATGAACGGAGATCCAACTTTTTAAAAAACTTCGGCTCATATTTGCGTTTCGCCATCTCGTCTCCGCACGTCATCACAAATTCAAAGAGACAGGCAACCGGCGATTGGTGGTCACCATGGTAACGAAAACGCTGCACGTGTTTTTAAAGATAGACGTCGAGCGCAATATCCAAAGATAAGCATTAATTATTAACAGAATAATATTTTTTTAAATAATAATAATTCTACAAGCTGTCCAAACCCACCCTGAACGTGTTCCTGTCCCACCAGCTGAGAATCGCTAAACTAGATCATGTTCTTCCTTCGCCTGCATCAAATGATGTCCAGATCTATGTGTTGGTGTCGTGAGGTGTGTGTGACCTATCCCAGCCCTTTCCGCATTTTCCAACCCATGATTCCACTTCCGTGCACACGCCCTCCGTGACCGCGATCTGAATACAGGGCTTAAATCAAATTTTACTTAGATTCTTTTCACATTTTATTGCATTTTTGTACTTTTATTCTCTCCACCCTCACATCCTGCCGTCATCCGTCATTACACCCCTTTATGTTTCATATGCCCTTCGTTCCGCCCATCTTCACTCGGGGATGCGGGAGGTGGACACCCCACCGTTCAGTCCCTCACCACGTGGACGAAAGCTGATTAGAACAAAGGTCAGGATTTAAGGGACTTACGGCAGGTAGGACGGCATCTTAAGCCGAAATCCGGCTAAGAGTTTCATCTCGTTACAGCAGACCTCCGTGTGGCGACTGAGACGGACAGGGGCAC
This sequence comes from Corydoras sp. C115, assembly GCA_019802505.1. NCBI lineage: Eukaryota > Metazoa > Chordata > Actinopteri > Siluriformes > Callichthyidae > Corydoras > Corydoras sp. C115. The sequence continues at coordinate 716,401 of JAFMOC010000123.1, read as the reverse complement.
GTCGTGAGCGGAGGAAGAAACATCAGACGATACCGGAACCAAATGAGAACAACGACACCGTACTGATGTCATAACGAGATGCAAGCTGTCCCAGTATCTCCATTCTGGATCGGTCAGGTGGAGGTACGGGCTTCTCTATGGGCCAGTCGAGGTGTTCCACACCAAACTAGGGCACGGTAGCTCAGTGGTTAGGGCAATGGGCTTTCAATCTGAAGGTTGTGGGTTCAAATCCCAGGTCCACCAATATGGGTCCTTGAGCAAGACCCTTAACCCTCATTGCTCCAGGGATGTTGTGATTAACCCTGTGCTCACTTTGTAAGTCGCTTTGGATGAAAGCGTCTGCTAAATGACCAAATGTAATGTAAACTCACCCCGTCATGTCCTACTTGGGCCGAGAGTGACGTATATGGGTATAACAAAGACTACAGACATGATGTCAGAGATCACTCGGTGCTTTATATTAAACATCTGCAGCATTTAAACCACTGAATTCAACGATGACGAGATGTGACCTGATACTCTTTTTGTCCATGTGGCGCGAGTGTGTAATTTAATGCAGAAATGTAAATACTAATAAGACCACGATGCCTGCGTGTGTGTGTTGCTGCCATAATGCTGCCATTCAGCTCCACAAACCAGACCAATGGCCTGCTGGATAAACACCGAGGAGCAGGAGGAGGGCCGAGCGCTCATTTTCATGAGAAAGGACGATCTCCTAGAAGCAGGATTACAGGTTTCGGGTGGCGCCCCCGGGCTGACTCTACTGTAAACCCTGCTCTGGGTAAACACGTTTCTAAATAGAGCTTCACGACCAAACATCTGCCCGACTGTCAGTCGAGCTCGGCAGCCTTCTGTCCATCGAACCCATCGCTCCTAAAACAACCCCCCCGCTCCACCCCATACCCCCATACGACTGTCTATTTGCTTAGTTTAGCAGAATTCAAATCAAAAGGTAGGAAAACATCATTATCTCAAAACGTTCCATGGTCTTAATTATCAAACATGATTAGTCATCGTTTATTTCCCATGTTGGGCTTTTAACACCTTCCTCTTTTCCTCGGCGCGTACGCCGAGCGGACATGTCCCAACTCATCCTGCTGCCGAGGCACAAACGCGTCAGTCGCTAAGCTTTTAATTGGAGGGATAGGACTCAAGGTGAGGATGTAGATTTCCATACGGCGAACCTTTAAACCGTAGACCCTTTTTTTTTTTTTTAAATAACAAATCTAAAAAAAATTACATTTTTAATTTCAAGTCAAACCTCCCGTACTTAAATTTATTGTTTTCATAGACCTTGGGTTCAATCCAACAAGCAACAGAACAGTGCTCTCACTGCGTCACTGTAAACAAAATCTGCGTCACTGTAAACAATGTAAACAACATTAGGCTGATCCCAACGAT
>JAFMOC010000123.1:702500-707500 GCA_019802505.1 Corydoras sp. C115 | reverse complement strand
GTGTGTGTGTGTGTGTGTGTGTGTGTGTGTGTGTTTGGATTGCAGCTAGATTTTCCATCCCAGATTCTGTACTACCGCTGCTCTGCTCTGCTCTGTGTGTGTGTGTGTGTGTGCACTCATGTCGCATGTATGAGAGAGTGAACAGATTGGTGAACAAGGCTGGAAATGCATTAGTGTCAACAGTTCGATTATTCCGTTGTGTTGCTGTAACACGAGATGCTGTAAATATAATGGCTCATGACAGCTGGTCCTGAGAGACCGGGGCGGAGCAGTGATCGAGGAAAAAAAAAAAAAAAATAAATAAAAAAAAAAAAAAAAAAAAAAAAAAACTTCAAACGAGACACTCCATCTGCTGCCTCCTGCTCTGAGATCCTCACTACATCTCCAGTCTCATCCCCTCCCTCCATCCGTCCCTCCGTCCCTCCATCCTCACGCAGCCGAAATGCCTCCCAGGCATCGCGCTCAACAGACCCGTCCTCAAAGTCGAACCCATAACATTAAATTACATGCCATCTCATCAACATCACAACTCGCAATTCGGAACGACGTTTACGTGGAAACGAGCGCGAAATATCTCCATTCGAAATGAGAAACACAAAACACTGTGTGCGCTGTGATGCTTTAGAGAAAATGGTACAACACTGCGTATCCGTTCAACCGCAGACCTTAAAGACGTGATTGGCTGACTGACCTGCACAGAGTCCTGACCCAAACCTGACCTCTAGTATTGAGATGGTGAGCCTGAGCCGCATCACCAAACATCAGTGTCTGACCCCACACCATGCGGGCGGCATGGTGGCTTAGTGGTTAACACGTTCTCCTCTCGGCACTAGGGATTCCCGGTTCGAATCCCCATCTGGGTGGAATTTCCATGTTCTCCCCGTGTCCGCGTGGGTTTCCTCCGGGTTCTCCGGTTTCCTCCCACAGTCCAAAAACATGGATAAAGTCAATTGATTTCTCCAAATTGCCCCATATAGAGTGTGTATGTGGGCGTGAGTGTGTGCCCAGCGATAGATTGGCGCCCTGTCCTGGGTGTATCTGTCCAGCGCCCGAAACGTTCTCCCCTGGATGGGGACCCCCCCACGACCCTAATACAGGATAAAGCGGAAGATAATGAATGAATGAATGACCCCACAAGCGCTCCAAAGACAGGCTACAAAATCTTGTAGAAAGCCTTCAGTGGAGAGTGGAATCAGTGGAAACTGCAAAAGGGCAACGGATTTCAAATGTGTGGGGTGGGGGGGGTCTCAAAATATTTGTACTTGTTTATTAAAAACTATTATTAGCGCTCAAAACACTCAAAAATAATATATAATTCAACAAAGTACAAATGTTTTGGGAGATGCAATGGAGATGGAGATGCATTGGAACAGCGATGTTGAACGTAAGCAAACTACGAAATAGTGGGTATATGTCAACACCTCTACAGTGACCCGGTATACATATAAAAAAACAGTGTGATGAGAACCCCTCCACCCCCTTCGGCTCGGCGGTGGAACCTGAAGCCTCCATGTTTTCATGTTTGTAAATGTTTCCTGACGCAAGCGGCGAGCGGCATGCGGATGATTTGCGTCCCCATAAATAATTCAAAAGACAGATGTCCCGAGTTCAGAGCTGAACATCGGAGCCAATCACCGCGTTCTATTTTGAGAAACACTTTAGAATGAAGAGACTCTTAAAAGCTCGCGGCCGGAGCGAGTGGACGGAGCAATTAGCTCGGAGGCTGCGCGCACGCTCGGCTGCCCCGCCGCCAATTGACCTTCATCATAAAAGCGCCATTAGTGGCAATTAAGCTGCAAAATGCTAAACAAGAGTCCTTTAGGAGGAGTGGGCCGATATGAAGAGGGGGTCACGGGCCAAGTAACCTAAACTAAATGAAGTGGACTTTAGTCTGATGTATGGCCAAATCTGCATCATCTGGATCGGCATAACCGTACGACCTTCCGGCCGCTCAGATGGCGAGGTGCGCCAAGTCCTAAAACCTTGAGTGGAAGCCGATTCCTGATTCTAAATTTATTTATTTATTTATTCGAGGGTTAACGCCATTTTGGACATTTAATGGAACCTTCTTATTTCATTCCTATTATTTTATTTCCCATTTTTATTTTTAAAATTGTTGGCTAGAACTGTTCTTGTGTTGTCTTGGTTAAACATATGGTTCTTGGTTTCAGGCGTGTGCGTTTGTTGTCTTTGATTTACATATCCACAGCAGTCTAGCATGACGTGTTTAACCGCAATAGGAGATTGGCAGGTTTCACAGATACGTGGAGGTTCTCCTTTAACTTGGTGCTGGTGGGTTTTCCTGCTATGTCCCATTCGATATCGTGTGTAGATGGTTTGGACTAGTCTTCGTTCTTGGTGAACCTTTGGTTTATCTTTAATGTTGGGTTGGATTTCATCACGTTTGTTATTGACTTGGGCGTTTCATTTGGATTGCCAGTCCTTATTGTGTCCCGACATGACTGAATGGTCATTAATTACTTCTTTCCCATCCTATATCGCGGGGGTGGGGGGTTCCCCATGCCCATCCAGGGAGAACGTCTCGGGCACTGGGCAGATACACCCAGGACATGGCGCCAATCTATCGCTAGGCACACACTCACACACACAGACACGCACACAAACCCACTCTACATGGGGCAATTTGGAGAACTCAATTGACTTGATCCATGTTTTTTGACTGTGAGAGGAAACCGGAGAACCCGGAGGAAACCCACGCAGACACGGGGAGAACATGGAAACTCCACCCAGAATGGGATTCGAACCAGGAATCCTTACTGCTGAGAGGAGAATGTGCTAACCACTAAGCCACCGTGCCGCCCCCCCCATGTCAATAAATTTAGTTTAATTTACTAAAGTTACCTGATGGTAACTTTGCAACTCAACCAGCTATCCAGAACGCCAACCCACAACCATATCAAACAGCATTCTTATAAAACAGGGCTTGCGAGCCAGACCCTATGGACCCAACATCAGTGTAGAACCTCATTAATGTTCCAAAACAACGGGCAAAAAAAAAAAGAAATCTAAAAAAACCTTCAGTTACAGCTACGAAGTGGGAGAGTGTACCATTGGCTTCAGATCTGTTGCTGGAATATTAACGTTTGTCGTTTTTAGATTTATTTTTCCTCAGTCTAGTTGGTCAGCTTTTTCCATCTCCTTGTATCCCACCGTGTCCTGAGATCCAGCAAAGTTTTGTTTTGCTGACAGGAACATGTGTGTAAAATTATTTTTTGAGCGCTTGTTCAGAAATGTTTGGGTAGCACCTCCTTCCTGCACCCTGCAAACCCCTGGAGTACAGTTATGAGTCTCCTACAGGTCCCGAGGGTCAGGCGACGCCCCCCCCCCCAACGCCACCCAACCCGCATCGGCCAGTGACGTCCGGGGCGCCACGTTTTCACACAACGTCCCGAATTTCGATGAGCGCCTTTTGCGCAGAGTTTCCAGCCATGGCACACACACAGAGAGCCCTGTCTGAATTGCATCAGGTTACCATGACAACCACATCTCGCACATGCCTCCAGGTGAGATTATGGGGAAAGAAATGAAACTCGTGTCTGCTTTGTGCGGAGCCTTTAGCCATAGCTTACCTTTTATGGAAAAGTCTTATTAAAGGCGCAGTCTAAATCAGGCTGCTCATCAATCAAACTGCTCCACTTATTATTCTCAGAACATCAGGGACCAAACGCATACCATTCAGACAAAAAGCACCCCACAGTAACGCTGCCATCGCGTTAGGAAATCAATACCGCCACTCCTGGATCTGAATAAATAAATCCAGGCGCAAGGATCGCGCCAGCTCTTCGGCGTCTTGCCGAGAAAGTATAGGACATAGAGCGACGACGCGAGCCCAAACCAAAACAAGAGTTTTTTTCAAAAGAATCAGCGGTAATGACCATGAACCTGGAGGTTATACAGAGTTGTGCCTTCACACAGCGGTGGACAAAAAATAAAGTTTAATAATTCGGTCCACATGTTGCTCTGTTGACGATGTTTGCGAGACTAATTCATCAAGAATTCTTCAAATCTAACTTACTGAATCTCATTGTTCCTCTAGTGTCTTGTTTCAATCTTAAAACGTTCCCAATAATCACCTGAAGCATCTTCCATCCATCCAGCATCTTCCACTTAAGGGCGCGGTAGTTCAGTGGTTAGGGCATTGGGCTATCAATCTGAAGGTTGGGGGTTCAAATCCCAGGTCCTGAAGTTACCAATGTGGCAAGGCCCTTAACCCTCATTGCTTTAGGGATGTTGTGATTAACCCTGTGCTCACCTTGAGCACATTCATTGGAGAAATTTTCCGTCATTGGACAGGACGCCAATCTATCCCAAGACACACACTTAGTGTATGGTGGGGACAATTTTAAAACAGCCAATTTTCCCTCGAATCCATGTTTTTAGACTGTGGGTGAAACCGGAGAACCCATGTTGAAATGGGGAGAACATGGAAGCTCCACCTAGATAGGGATTCAAACTGGATTCCCAGCGCTGAGAGGCTTCGCCACTCTGCTGCCCCAGAAGTATCTTAGAGACATCATTACCTGCGTGAGGTGAATTCGTAGTACAGTACAGGGTAACAGATGGGAGGTCCAAGGAGCTTACAGTAGCGAGACAGCTGGATGAGGACCGCGTGCAATCTATGCAGATTATTACATGTACAGCTTTATAACAACATACAGCATGGAGATAGATCGTGGGGGAGGCGACAGGAACACAGCGTGATGTAGCGCCACCAACAGACAGTGGGGTATTGCATTCAGTGAATGGGTTTTATAAACCCATTATAAACCCGTCTCCAGTCCTTATTGTGTCCCGGCACAATTACCTCTGGTGCATTAATGACCTCTTCCTTCCCCATCATCATCAATTCCTCTATGTCAATCAATTTAATTTAATTTACTAAAGTTACACGACAGTCCAGAACGTCAACCCACAACCACATCAATCAGCTTTCTTATAGAATGGGATTTGCGAGCCAGACCCTATGGACCCAACATCAG
>JAFMOC010000123.1:615000-697500 GCA_019802505.1 Corydoras sp. C115 | reverse complement strand
AACAAACGATTGTAACGTTTTTAATCGTGATTAATTAAAAAAAATAATAATTATATATATTTATCTTCCACTTTATCCTGGGAAGATACACCCAGGACAGGATGCCAGTCTATCACTGGACACACACTCACTTACACAGACACACTCTATATGGGGCAATTTGGAGAATTCAATTGACCTTGAACCATGTTTTTGGACTGTGGGAGGAAAGCGGAGAACCCGGAGGAAACCTACGCAGACACAGGGAGAACATGGAAACTCCACCCAGATTGAGATCCGAACCGGGAACCCCCAGCACTGAGAGGTGAACGTGCCAACCACTAAGCCACCGTGCTGCCCATTTATATGTATATGTATAAATGTATATATATATATATATATATATATATATATATATATATATATATATATATATAAAAAATAAATATATATATATATATAAACAGTTTAGGGAAAGCCTCAAATTTGGTGTGGTTCACAAAAAAACTTATTCTAAACCCCATCACTTTGAGGATGAATTGGAATGGAGACTGTGAGCCAGGGCGTCCAATCCAACATCAATGTCCGACCTCATAAATACTCAAATTCTACAAACCTATATAATAATAACCACAGAAACATGATATCACTTTAAAACTAAAATGATTTCCATTGACCCCCACATGTGAGTGTGTAACCTCTTTTTGGTCCCCACAATGTTACACACGGACACACGGTTTTTAAAACGCTGCTCCAGACAGTCCAGCTGCGAGCTTTCACACCCGCAATAAAATCCCAAACGCTCTCCCAGCGCCTGCATGTTGGGTGCGAGGTGCTGCCGGTAATCAGATCACGGTCATTATCACCGTCTAATCAACTTTTCTCTGCACTGTGCCCCGTTTATTGGATCCATCACGGCCAACCATGACCTCACACCCACAGTAACCGGAGCTCTCCTTCAGAACAGGGTTCGGCTCCTTTCAGCTTTTGTTCTCGAGCAAGAGACAAGACAACCACGTGCCACCCGTGCTCATCGAGCTGTTTCTCGATAGAGACATCTCTGTGGGGAGTTGGCATGTTCTCCCTGAAACATGTCTGAAAATGAGCGGATCATATTAAATTGTCTCGAATTGTAAATGTGTGTAAGAACGGGCAGCCTCTCCATTGACGTTCTACACTCTGGGGTTGGGAGAGTCCAAATTTTGACAGCAGCCACTTAAGACTGTTGCTAATAGTGCGACCGCCATGTTGGTCAGGGGACGCATCTACAGCCTCATGCAACATTAAAATGCTTTAGTAATAAAAAAACTTTAGTTCCCAAAGTTAAAACCCAGTAACCATTCATTCATTATCTTCTGCTTAATCCCCTGCTAGGGTCACGGGGCGGTTCTCCATTCCTATCTAGGGGAGAACGTTTCAGGCGCTGGGCAGATACACCCAGGACAGGGCACCAGTCTATCACTGAGCACACTCTCACTCACACACACACACACACAATATATGGGATAAGTTAGAGCATTAAATTTAAGCTAAATCCATGTTATTGGACTGTGGGAGGAAACCAGAGAACCCGGAGGAAACCCACACAGACACGGGGAGAACATGGAAACTCCACCCAGATTGGGATTCGAACTTGGAATCCCCAGCGCTGAGAGGCACATGTTCTAACCTCTAAGCCACCGCGCCGCCGACCCAGTAACCACATTTTTCCAACAAAAAAAAAAAAAGCCAGGTTTAAAGTTTATAAATTTACTTTTCTTGTCGAATCGCCGCTCTATAGGACATAAAGAATTCAGAGATTAAAGAGTTCCAGCTCCAATTTTGACATTCAGAGCCTTAAAGCCAGGCGAGGCTTATGTACATGGTACTATAGCCGGTCTGAACCCCGATGGAAGGTCAGCCGGGGCTTATCAGTGGATCCTCGAGGACGCCCTGCTGTACAGCGATATGAACGTCTGTCCTTCAGACTCTCGACTCGAGGAAATAAAACTGCGTGAAACAAAACTGCGGCCGCCTGCTTCCTTCTGATTATTATTTTAAATGAAGATGATCATCAACAAACATCAACCGTCGCTCATCTCCACATCACATCATCACGGTTTTCTAACTTTTATTCCAGAATCTGGTTGGTTGGATGGAGGACGTGGTAAAGGGCTGAAGAAGGGCGGAGGTCGTAGAGTGTCTGCAGAGTGAAAGGGATGGTTTAAAGTCCTATCAAAATCCAGGACATGGAGCTGGACGTGTCAGAGATGAGGTGGAGAGGATTTACTATAGACATGGGACAGGTGGGAGGTTTGGGAGACGAAGTTAGGAAGGTGAGACGGAGGTGGTTTGGACATGTCCAGAGGAGGCAGGAGGTTTAGGTTGGCAGAAAGATGCTGAGGATGGAGCACTCAGGCAGGAGGAGGAGAGGAGGAGGACAGGCAGGTGGTTGGGGTGATGGAGGAGGATGTTCAGAATAAGGGTGAGATGGAGAAGAATGATGCACGGTGGTGACCCCTAATGGGAACAGCCATAAAACAAGAAAAAGAAGATTTACAACAACGGAACGTTTACTCATCGTGGCAATCAAACCCTAGACATTCTCACCTTGAGGCGAGAGAACCTACCAAAGCGCCATCACACAGTAGTAAACCAAAAAAGGCAAGTCCATCCATCCATCCATTCATTATCTTCCGCTCTATCCTCTACTAGAGTCGGATGGGGGGGGGGGGGTTCCCCATGCCCATCCAGGGGAGAACATTTCAGGCGCTGGGCACACAAACACACTCACACACTCTATATGGGGCAATTTGGCGAATTCAATTGACCTTGATCCATGTTTTTTGGACTGCGGGAGGAAACCGGAGAACCCACGCGGACACGGGGAGAACGCGGAAACTCCACCCAGATTGGGATTCAAACCGGGAATCCCTGACGCTGATAGGAGAACATGCCAACCACTAAGCCACCGTGCCGCCCTCATGAAAGGCAAGTAACACATCTAATTCACACCACACTGATCAACTCTCAGAACTCAAGACATGGCCTCTGGTGCAAACACAAACACACAAACACACACACGGCCGGTTTTCACCTCCAGACCAGCTTCCCAGTTCACACTTTGGTTCCGATACCAGCCCTGGCCCCCGCCCCGCGGAACAGTGGAACATCCTCATTAATCATGTCACCGTCTCACAAACAGTACGCTCTTTAGAGTACTTACATAGTCATGGAAAGCCTTGGCTTCACTGGAGTGTTCACACGTGTCCCGCCGTTCAGGAGCTGCACAGTACAGGTCCCAAAACACACTGCGGGCAAAGAGAGGCTTCGTGAGCAACGGCTGTGGCAACTCCACATGCCGACAACGAGCGCACCGTAACCGAATAACACAATCGGAAGTCTGTGCGTGGAGGACGCCGGGATCCTGGTTGCCACAGCAAGTGGACATCGATATCAGGGGCGCGGTTGCTCAGTGGTCAGGGTGTTGGGCTGTCAATCTGAAGGTTGGGGGTTCAAATCCCAGGTCCACTGAAGTTACCAATGTGGGTCCTTGAGCAAGACCCTTAACCCTCATTGCTCCAGGGATGTTGTGATGAACCCTGTGCTCACCTTGTAAGTCGCTTTGGATAAAAGCGTCCAATAAATGACCAAATGGTAAATGTACAGTATTTTCCAGACTATGAGGCGCACCTAAAAGCCTAAAATTTTCCCAGAAATCGGACGTGCACCTTATAATCCGGTGCGCCTTATACGTGTACCGAGTTCCAAATTCTATAAAAGTATTGTTGTGCGATAAGTATTGTATTTTTCTCCACATCGCCGCCCTGCTGATCGGTGACTCCATGCGCGCTCATCTCACAGAAAAGCCGAGTGAAGAAAATTAATCCGGAGCTCGCCGTCATTCCGAGAGGATTAAATAAAGAACTCCGACTGCTGGACGTCGGCGTAAACGGGGCGTTTAAAGTAAAGTCGCGGGCGGCATGGGAGCGATGGATGATAGACGCTGAACACACGTTTACTAAAACTCGGGAGGCGGCGGCGGGGCGAGTTACGCCACCGTCTGTGAATGAGTTGTGGAGGCCTGGGCAAAGGTTTCTGCCGTGACCGACGTCCGAGCTTTCGCGAAAGCCGGCGTCGTCGCCGAACGGCCGCCCGGAGACGAGACGGACTCGGACATCGATGAGAGGGAACACCGGAGTGCGGCTTTTTAATTCAGACACAGAAGACGAGGACGCTGATGGATTTGTGGGAGAAGAGAGATTAAAATAATGTGTGTTTTATCAAGTAGTAGAATAAACTTCAATTATAAATCAGCGTTTTGCATCCTTTACTTTTCTTGTAGATCGTATGTTTTAGCGAGTGCCTTATAATACGCTGCCGTACAGAATAAGTACCGTACAGAAATAGAGTCCCTAATTCAGACTGCGCCTTATGGTCCGGAAAATACGGTAATGTAAATGTAATATCATCATCATGCACCTGAACGCGAGGCGTGTGCATACTTTTGGAAAGCTGTATCAGGTGACCGCCACCGTTTCAGGAGGGGACCTTTCCGAAACGATGTGCAGACCGATGTTTCATAAGTTTAACATGTAAACACGGGGCGGTAGCTGCACGGCCAGATAAAACAGCCGTGGTAATGGACCACAGAGACAGGAAGCTCTGATGTAAGCGTTTTAAATACAGTTCAATAGACCACTGCAGTCATGAATCACTCTGCAGTTCTGCTCATGTTCATCTCGGACGCGCCGGGTTCCAGCAGCAACTTTAAAAAGTCAGATGAAACGACGACGGGGGAATTGCGAAGCCGGGTGGATTACAGTAGGTGTGGCAACCCCTGTTCATAAGAGATACAGAACTTGTGGCAACTGTTGTTTGTGTGGAACTACAGTGGTTGGGGTAACCATTGATTCATAAGCAACAAACAACTTGGTAGATACTAATAAAACAATTGCACAAATTAGACTCACGATATATAATTAACATAATTAATAATTAATTGTGACGTACCACCACCATGAGTGCAGGAATCCCGGCGGTTCACCCAGTGTGATGTTCTTCTCCCATCTGATCTGTACGGAGCAAAAACACAAAACCACTTGGCATTTCGGTCTTTAACGTCATTGTGTTTGTATCAGTAATCACGTTAATAATATTAAATATCCAAGATCCTTCATTAAAAAAACGCTGAATAACACTTAAGAATACAATGTGACAATGTGATATCCAGCCCATCCCACAACCATGAGAACAGGAACTGGGTGTGAACTCAGCCGTGTTGGGCTCAAGTACAGGTTCCTTCCGACGCATCAGCGCCACCCAGGTCCATTTATTAGTTTGGTTTTTGTATCCAACAAAAACGTTCTGCCCTGGATGAGCATGGAGCGCCCCAGCCCCACGACCCTAGACTTTTAAAAAAATCCCATCTTATTTAAACATCTTATTAGTGCTTACAGCTTTCTCCAGCACATTCCAAACTCCCTGATGAGCATCATCACTCCCATCCTGGAATACACCCTTTCCATCAAAGTACATGATGACCACCCAGGCACTTTGTTATTGCCCCATGATATCACTGGGCCTCCATTGGACCTACTACATTTGGTCATTTATTGGACGCTTTTATCCAAAGCGACTTACAAGGTGAGCGCAGGGTTAATCACAACATCCCTCGAGCAATGAGGGTTAAGGGGCTTGCTTAAGGATTTGAACCCCCAACCTTCAGATTGATAGCCCAGTGCCCTGACCACTGAGCTACCGCGCCCCTACTAAGACTAAACCCACAAGACTTAAACCACCAGAGGGCTACCATTTTGGATGACCATTGTTTTAGTGAAGTCTGTATATACTGAGTAGCTACCTCTGATAAGAAGGTCTGTGCTGACTTCTGAGCCCCGACATGTAACAAGTACTCATAGACGTATAGCGCCAACCTGTGTGAGAGAAACGGGATAGAACACAGAGAGAGAGAGAGAGAGAGAGAGAGAGAGAGAGAGAGAGAGACACAAAGAGAGAGAGTGTGTATTTACATAGCTGTAACCAAAAAAGTAGCAAAATATAAAAATCACTTAATAAAACTTCAATCAATCTATAATAATCAGGAGGACGACGTGCTGTCGGTTCACAGCCGTTGGATATTTTCTTGAGTGTGAAAAACAAACAAGAGACGAGACCTCAGATGTGATAAGAGCTCTTAACGGTCAGACCCGTTCAACTAGCTGCCGCTCACAATGCCCATCTGCAAAGCAGCTCTGTGTGAACGACACACCCAACCTTAGGGCGCACAGGCTACAACGGCGGAGATGCCTCGGCTTCTGCTCAACAGGAGTCGGGGGCCGCAGTCTGCATGGCGAAAACCGGAAAAACATCATTCGGCCGTCCGAGAGACCCGACCCGCTCTGTGTAAACTCTGCAAGCTGCTGCAGTTGGTTTAACGTGGCGGGAAATGTTTACCCCGCACACATCAGACACATCAGACCCCCCCACCCCCGAGACGGAGTCGGTCCTGTTGAGCAGGGTTTCAACAACACGGTCCACTTTGATGGTACGATTATAGTTCCATAAATAAATCATGATTATTATGCATCATTATCATTTTCTTTATTAAAACAGTGATAAAATTTCGTTGTCGGGAAAAAGACATTGCAGGACTTTTTGTTGAATACACTTTAGAACACAAAATATTAAATTTACCAAAAGTAAAAAAAACGTTTAAAAAAAACTGTGCGTCATAATGTATTGGATATATCCATTTAAAATAAATGAAAACTTTTTTAAATAAATTAAAACTTTATTTTTGTTCGTGCAAGTTGTGCCAATTGGTCTACTAACATAATACATATTGTTTTTATGAATGACATTCTCATGATGTTGAGTCGCTCTTGCGATTAAATCAATCTTATAGTTTTTAAATCGCGATTAACCGTAAAAAACAATTCATCACCACATCCCTACACTACAGTCACAAGTTCAACTTACACAGACAACTTTCAGCATTTCAATAACTTCATTTGGTACCTAGTTAAAAAACATACCTCAATTATTTTTTACCCAGTTGTGAGATATTCATGCAAAATAAAACATTATGAACATTCTCCCCTGGATGAGGATGGGCATGGGCAAACGGTTTAGAATAAAATAAATAATAATAGACCCTGAAGTGCATCTCAGCTGAACTAATTAAAAGCAATGGGGGACATAACTGGCAACTGATGGTGTAAAGCAGTTAAACGCCATCGTGTTGTCAAAAAGTAAGAACTCATCATAATTGTAAAAGTACGTTTCAATTGCGACCAATAAAGTATTTTAAAGATTAAAATACTTTACAGAAGGTAAAAAGTGTAAGGGGGCGGCACGATGGCTTCGCCTCTCATCACTAGGGATTCCCGGTTCGAATCCCAATCTGGGTGGAGTCTCCATGTCCTCCCCGTGTCCATGTGGGTTTCCTCCGGGTTCTCCGATTTCCTCCCACAGTCCAAAAACATGGATCAAGTCAATTGATTTCTCCAAATTGCCCCACGTAGAGTGTGTTTGTGTGAGTGAGTGTGTGCCCAGCGATGGACTGGCGCCCTGTCCTGGGTGTATCTGCCCAGCGCCCGAAACGTTCTCCCCTGGATGGGCATGGGGAACCCCACCGCGACCCTAATAGAGGATAAAGCGGAAGATTATGGATGGATGAAAAAGTTTGAGGTCCCAGTCGCGTGTTGCTACAGGTGAATAGAAAAACAACAGACCACGTCATGCGCCGCTACTAAACAGTATGCAAAAAAAGAATAAAATAATAAACTAGTAGGCGACACCGGGCGGTCGGTCGGTCGGTCGCGCGCGGCCGCGGCGCATTGATCTCAGTGCAGAAGGTTAGTGCGCGCTTTGATCACGCCGCCGGACCCCCGCGCGCTTCGCTTCGCTCCGCTCCGCCGCTTCCTGCCGCGCAGACAGTTCGGTGAGCAGCCGTCCCCGCGCGGAAAGCTGCCGAAAAACGCGACGCGGAAAGAGGCGGAAAGGCTTACTTCTCTCGCGCTTGTCCGTCGGACGGCACCGCCGCGCTTTTCCCTTTGGGGAACATGACCGCGCGCGCTCCGCGCTACCAGGCAACAGCTGTGCGCGCGTGCAGCCCGCGCGCGTCAACGCCAGCCAGCGCCGGCCAAGGGCGGGGCCGCGGCGGGGGCCACGTGACGGACACCGGCCGCGACCAATCAGCGGCCACCGCGAGCGGGGCCGCTCATTTAAAAGATGAGTGATCGAGATAAGCGATCGTTCGATCATAATTTATATATATATAAATAAAAAACCGAAGTATTAACGGCAGCACGAGCGCTGTCAAACACACGATTGTTTGAATATTGATTAGAACGACGAATAAATTAAAAAAAAACCTACAACCTAAAAGGTGTCAAATATTTCGTTAATAATGAGAGAAACCAAAATTAATTTCGTCTCACAATTATGTCTTACACGCAGTGGTTGTGGTGTTCCATATTAAATAAAAAAAAAAAAAAGTCTAATTGTAATCAAATGAATCCTCTTTATCCTCTACTAGTGCTGCGGGGGAAGGGGGGGTGGTTCCCCATCCACATCCAGGGGAGAACGTTTCGGGGTTGGGCAGATACAATCTATCGCTGGGCACACACTCACTCACACAGACACACTCTATATGGGGCAATTTGGAGAATTCAATTGACCTTGATCCATGTTTTTGGACTTTGGGAGGAAGCCGGAGAAACCCACGCGGATACGGGGAGAACACGAGAAATTCCACCCAGATTGGGATTCGAACCGGGAATCCCTAGTACTGAGAGGAGAACGTGCCAACCACATATAATCTATAGAATGGAACTCTAGAACTAGAACTGTCCAATGTGCATCTATAGGTTACATTAAGGATACGTCCAAAACGCAGAGAGAGAGAGAGAGAGTTCTTGTATATAGTCAGATGTGTATATATTGTTTTACTGTATTTTATATTTGGCTTAGTGGTTAGCACTTCGCCTCTCAGCTTTCCCGGCAATCCCCATCTGGGTGGAGTTTCCATGTCTCCCCGTTATTTTTCAAGCCAAAAACATGGAAAGTTAATTGAGTTTCTTTGCCCCATATAGAATGTGTTTGAGTGAGTGAGTGTGTACCCAGCGATTTGGCGCCCTGTCTTTATCTGCCCAGCAGACATTTGGATGGGCGGGGAACCACACTGCGACCCTAATAGAGGAAAAGCGGGTTTTGAATGAATATATTTTGTATTTGCTTTGGCAATACGAATCCAAGCCAATAAAGCTTCCTTTGAATTTGAGTTTGAATTTCCATTTGGCCATGCTGGTCTTCATATTGCCATTTATCTTCCGCTTTATCCTATATTAGGGTATAAAGCAGGGGAGAACTCCAGGGGAGAACTTTTCGGGCGCTGGGCAAATACACCCAGGACAGGGGGCAATCTATCACTGGGCAATAGTGTATAACCCGTTTGTTGGAATATAAAATATGCGACAGTCTTAAAAGTAAATCTATCTAACTAACAGTCTTAAAAGTTTATCTAACACATAAAACAAGGTTTATATAGTGTGTGTGTGTGTGTGTGTGTGTGTGTGTGAAGTACATTTACCTGAATTTGAATTAATTTACCTGAACATGAAGTCATGTTGCCATAATGGAAAGTTTACTGAACTGTCATAGCGTTTGGTGGGTGGAGCCAGCGGGCCATATGAAAGAAAAGAGGCGTGGCTTTCGGTTGAGCTTTCCACTGAAGTTCCGAACGGGATCTTAACTTTCTCCAAACTGTTCTGATATGTTATGAGAGTCCATGGTGTCCATGTTCTGAAGAAAGGGATCTTCAAGGTGACCCGGAGGTGAGCATGGAGCCGGAGAAGGTGAGCGGACTTTCAGAATAACAGGTCGATAACAGATTTGCATAGACGGAAAGTATTCAGTCTACAGTAGAACAGACGGGGGTTTCATACGAGTCTGACATTCATACTGTTTTAAAGTGTTGTTCGTGTTTACACAGAACACAGAAAGTGTGTCTGACAGAGAGAGAGAGAGAGAGAGAGACCAGAATAGCACCACAAGCTGAAGCATGTAACCCTATGAGCAAAGCTGCAGTCAAACACTTAACCCTTTGTTGCACCCTGCTCTCTACCGCCCCCACTTCTCTCTCACTTCCATTCCAGGTTCACACCAAACTTTGCACCCCGGGCTGAACCCCTCCCACGCTGCATGATCCCCCACCTTACCCGCTTTAACCCAGCTGGCATGTATCTTGGCATGATACAGAGTGTCAATCCTAAAAGCCCTCGCACTATGATGTCACCCGTACAGGTCAGCCCCTCATCCAGCGCGGCCCCAGGTGTCGGGCAGGGGGACAGGACGGTCCGGACCTGGGCGCGAGGGACGGAGAGGTGTACCGTAACCCCACCGAGGTGAAGATGAGCCAGATCGTGCTCCCCTGCCATGCCAACCATCGACAGGAGCTGAGCGTGGGGCAACTCCTGAAATGGATGGACTCCACCGCCTGCCTCTCGGGTGAGGAGGGAATCGGCTCGCAGGCGTCCAATCTAAATCTCAATGGAAATCTGTATTTTAGCAAAACAGACAGACAGGCAGACAGACAGGTAGATAAACATACAGACAAGCATATGTAAAAACATATGGACGGGTAGATAAATAGATAGACAGACAGTAATGTAGGCAGTTAGATGAATATATGGACATACAGCAAAAAAAAAAAAAAAAAAAACTTTGTCAAATAATAAGAAAAATGAACACAAATCAAGAAAAAATGTCCATGAATCGAGTTAAATTTCTCTTGAAATGAGAAAAAGTTTCGAAAATCCAGATTATTTTTCTTATTTAGAAAGCTCTTCAAGTCAAAAACAAAATTTGTTACACTTTTTTAAAAGATTTTGTGACTCATAAAGATTTTTTTTTTTTTTGAGATTTTTTAAAGAATTTTTTAAAAGAGTTTTTAAAGAATTTTTTTGCAGTTCAGACAGATAAACAGCTAAATAACCACACAGACAGAAAGATAATCAGACAGACAGACCTGTGAACAGACAGACAGATGTTGAGTTGGATGGACGGAAAGCTGGAATGGAACTTACTCCCGTGTCATTCCAGCGGAGAGACATGCTGGATGTCCCTGTGTAACAGCCTCCATGGACGACATCGACTTCGAACACACCATCAGGTATCCGTCGCCTCATGCACCGCTCTCAGCGCTGTCATAAATCTGATGGGCCTTTAAAATCATGTGGAGGGCCACAGTTTGGCCCGCGGGCCGCCTGATTTTAACGGCCTGACAGAGAGCTTTAATAGGACTAGTGTTGTAACTATACACACGACCTCCATCCTAAAGTCTACCCACAGTGTTTCTGTTTTTTTTTTGTAGCGTTGGACAGGTGGTGAACATCAAAGCAAAAGTCAACCGGGCTTTTAAATCCAGTATGGAGGTAAATCACAGCATCGGCATTCCTACAGTACATACACAATAACAATACACAATTATAATGTTTTAACTAAAACTCTAAAAATTATCAGACAACGCAAACATGCACGACACCGGCAGCCACATCCATCCAAAGCCCCAGGTTACCCCTTCCCCTCCACAAGCTCCACCCGTTCCTCCACACCACTGCCAGGGGATTTTCACCTAATACAGGATGCAAACTGCATATTTGGACATATAAACCCTTCTCACCTTTAATGTTTTATTACCTTATTGCTTTTTTGTTAAAGAATATGTTCATCTGAGGTGTGTGTGTGTGTGTGTATGTGTGTGTGTGTGTGTGTGTGTGTGTGTGTGTAAGGTGGGGATCGAGGTGAGCTGTGAGGACCTGTACAGCAACCGATTCTGGAACGTGTGCCAAGCGTTTGCCACCTTTGTGGCACGAAGCACGGGACAGAACAAGGTCAGTTGATCGCCTGATCACAATCTCCATTCCCATTCATCCCAAAGAGATTGATCCAACATTTTCTGATCCATGCGTTTGTGGGTCGCTGGAGAAATGGGCCTTCCCCAAACTGTTTCCCAAAGAATGTCCATAATGCATGGATGAGTGCTTAGAGACATGTGACAGAGGGACTTAATAAAACATCTAATTTAGTGAAAATGAGACGTGTCCCAGTATTTTCAGTCGTGAAAATACACAGTATGAGTTGTTAAACAGTTTAGGTGTTGGCACCCTGCGTTTTTATTGCTCTGTTGATAAGATTGTTCTGCAGATTGTTGGATAACGTGCCGTGTGTTCAGGTTCTCCTGAAGCAGGTGGTTCCTCGTACCCACCACGAGCAGGTGGAGCACAGCGTCGCGGCCGAGCGGAGGAGAATGAGGCTGCTACACGTCGACATCATGAGAGATCTGTTAACCAGCACCACCTTCCACCTGAGCATCAGTGAAGGTGCGTGTCGGTTCTCCATCCCCTGAAACCAAACAATAAAACAACGTTCTGGACGATTCCTGACATGTTCACTGGTTTCACACAGAGGATGAGGAGGAGAGGAGGAGGAGGAAGGGGAGAAGGTGCCCGCTGAGGGAACTCGGGTAGAGAGTGTTGAGCTGGTTCTACCTACTCACGCCAACCACCAGGTGAACACGTTTGGGGGTCAGATCATGGCCTGGATGGAGAACGTGGCCACTATCGCTGCCAGGTAACAGCACACTGAAGATCCATCACAGATACAACCCCAAAGTTTTCTGGTCATCAGTGTAGTGTTCTAACCTCAGGGGAACATACTTTAGAACTTTAGAATTTTTTTCTGATTGATGGGATTGGAAACCAGGCCACATGGTGTCATCACGTGTGTAAACTTTTTATTTAACTATAAAATAATTTCCTGCCTTTTTAAGGAACTGGAACCTGGACAGGAAAGCGTGGACAGGGTTCTGCCGTTCCCGATCCTTTAATACCCCAAACCTGCAGCGCCCTCAGTCTGTTTGCATGTGTGTGTTTATCACAGAGTTGATCTCTGATGCAGATGACAATCACATCCGTTAATGTTCACCCACACGGGCGACTGTGGCAAGGTTCAAGGTCGTCGCTTCAACTCTGAAGAAAATAAAGAGAGAGTCATAACAGAGAGAATGAATTCATCACACTACAGTTCCACCTCTTTCCCGTGATTTATTCACAATAATACACAATATTGAGTGTCTTATTGCTTTAATAAAACGCTTACAAACACACTATAATAAAAAATAATATTGAAAATAAAATCATTAATAATCTGCTATTCTGCACCGTAATCTAGTCCGGGTTTTAAAGTGAACAGTGATCGCTAAGTAACAGGATTACGGTTTCTCTAACACCTTCCATTTTTTCTTCTTATATTTTAAGTATTTCGCGAAAGGCGCGTATAAATAAATTTCTATTATTAGTAGTAGTCGTATTATTCATTCATTCATTCATTCATTGTCTCCCGCTTTATCCTCTATTAGGGTCGCGGTGGGGTTCCCCATGCCCATCCAGGGGAGAACGTCTCGGGCGCTGGGCAGATAGACCCAGGACAGGGCGCCAATCCATCGCTGGGTAGTCGTATTATCTATAGTTAAATTACAGAACACAGTTTATAAAACGAATTGTAACTGGTTTACTGCTGCTCGAGAATTGACTCGCTGTTTATATTATTCTGTATTTTATGATTTAAAATAATGTATTGTATATTACGCACTGATAAGAATGTGAAGTGCTCAGAGGGGTGTGTTATTGTTAATAACATCACGGCTAAACGTATTGCTCAGCCAATCAGATTTAAGGAGCGGTAATACCCGTTTTATAAACTAGTTTAGCAGAGACACTGGAATTAAAGCAGCTAGCTCTCAGTGTGTGTTAGGGCGGAGGGGGTCGGGGGGGCTAAAAAAAAAGATGTTTCAGCTCATTGCAGGTGCCTCTCACCTTTCAGCCGTCTATGCCACGCCCACCCGACCCTCAGAACGATAGACATGTTCCACTTCCGTGGACCGTCACAGGTCGGCGACCGGATCATCCTGAAAGCCATCGTCAACAACACGTTTAAAAACAGGTGAGGCTTTTAAACGACCGACCGTCACGACCGTCATTTCTTTATTTATTGTTTCCTGATATTTCTTGACGTGTGTCTTTCTTTGTGTTTTTGGTTCCAGTATGGAGGTCGGCGTGTGTACAGAGGCCTATCAGGGGGAGGAGCCACTCAGACACATCAACAGCGCCTTCATGATGTTTGAGGTTCTGGATAATGAGGGAAGGCCACGCCCACTGCCCCAAATCAAACCTGAACCTTTGGTGAGCACAACACGGACCCTGCGTTTACACTGATAGCACCACAAAAAATCACAAAAAGATGTTGCATAAAACTCACCACAGCACTGCACTCCACCACCCAGTGCACCACAGCAACCACCTAAGAACATCAACCAGTTTTACTAAAGAGACACCAACTAAAAACCAAACCTTTATTAACTGTTTAGCCATTAAGATACCATAGCAACCATTTGGCAACACCATAGCAACCACCTAGTGTGTAATTGCCACTGCTTTTACACACTTAATATACACTATATGAATACTATAGAAGCTTTAATGACATCATGTTTTAAGTTGCCCCCCCTGCTGCCGAGACCCTGACCTAATTTCGGTTATATAACAATAATATTCTGATCTTGCGGCTGTCAGCAAGGAAGGAGACGATACCAAGAAGCCATCGCCAGAAAGAAGATCCGACTGGACAGGTAGCGACCGCACCTCACCTCAGATCGCATGATCAATCATGTGTGGAAATGCTCTGTTCTGATCTCTATACTCATACAGGAAGTACATCATCTCCTGTAAACACACCGAGATGCCCCTGTCGGTCCCCTGGGACCCCAGCAATCAGGTTCGGGCCTTCACGCTACCTATCTGTTAATGAAATCACAATGCCAGTGCAAAGCTGGTGTGATTATGGGTTTTTTTTGTTTGCAGGTGTATCTCAGCTACAACAATGTGTTTGCGCTGAAGATGCTGGCGGCGCGAAACAACTGGATCCTCAGTTCAAAGAAAAACAACGTAAGAGCGGCGTGGTGACCATGTCCTATTGGACTTCTGCTGACTGTGCACACACTGATATCCACCCTGTGCTCGTCTGGGGTGCAGGTGCGGCTCTACACTTTGGAGGAGAATCAGACCCTTTGTTTTAAGATTGAGTCTGAGGTGAACGTTCCGGCTGCGCGGGCGTGTCTGCTGCTGTCTGATCTCAGCCGCAGGTCCGAATGGGACAAGCACTACAAGTACGACGGCGTTCTCACTTTATACAAGCGTTAAGTTGTTTTAATGCAAACCGAATGGACATGACTCTCAACTTGTTGGTTGGGGTCGAAGCGCATGGTCAGCTATGATGCAGCACTTCTGTGGTAATGGGTGCAGTAATGGGTGTGGTATTAGTGTGGTAATGATTGCGGTATTATTGTACTAATGGGCGTGGTAAAATGTGTGGTATTGGGTGTAGAGTAATGATTGTGGTATTAGTGCAGTAATGGGTGTGGTAATGGGTGTGGTATTAGTGTAGTAATGGGTGTGGTAATAATTGTGGTATTAGTGTAGTAATGGGTGTGGTAATAATTGTGGTATTAGTGTAGTAATAGGTGTAGTAATGGGTGTGGTAATGATTGCGGTATTAGTGTAGTAATGCGTGTGGTAATAATTGTGGTATTAGTGAAGTAATGGGTGTGGTATTAGTGTAGTAATGGGTGTAGTAATGTGTGGTAATGATTGTGGTATTAGTGTAGTAATGGGTGTAGTTATAATTGTGGTATTAGTGTAGTAATGGGTGTGGTAATGATTGTGGTATTAGTGTAGTAATGGGTGTGGTAATAATTGTGGTATTAGTGTAGTAGTGGGTGTGGTATTAGTGTAGTAATGGGTGTGGTAGCTAAGTGGACATGGTGTTTGTCTAACAATCCTGTGAGTGGAAGGTCAGGGCCCCTACTCCTCATTGCCTCAGGCATCATGATTGACCTCATGGTCCGACCCCAACCACCAAACTGAGATTATAATTTGAAGCAAAATCTAATAATATAATGTAAAGGAGATTAAAGGCTCACAAAGGCAAGGTGGTGGATTTTAAACCTCTTACCTTTTAAAAACTCAACACTCTAACCTAAATTCCCCCCCCCAGGCAGTGTGAGATGATCAACAAGGTGGACGAAGACGACCTGATCTACCGTGTTCTGACTCCGTCTGTGAGTGAGGGGGAGAAAGTTCAGGACTTCATCCTGCTGGCCTCCAGAAGGCCTCCGTGTGATATCGGGTGAGAGTGCGACGGTGTTCTTACCTTCATTCGGCCGATCGACAGAGAACACGCGAGGACTCCACCTTTGCTCTGTCCCAGCTGGTGGTGGCGCTGCATCATGCCAGTTGAGAGCACTGAGAACGCATCGACAGTGTATATAAAGTGAAATGCTTTCTGTTTATGCATCCAGAGACCCCTACGTCATTGCACTGCGCTCCGTCACCCTTCCCACCCACCCGCCAATGGAGGACTTCAAACGGGGAGAGATGCTGTGTGCTGGCTTCACCATTTACCAAGTTTCTGACAGTCTATCAAAGGTAAGAGTTTCACACCATTTGTTGGTTGATTCACTAAATGTTACTATTTACAACGTTTTGGGACACGCCTTTAACATTCCATTCATTCTACTGGTATCGCAGAGGGCTGGGTAGATACCCCCAGGACAGGGCGCCAAATATATCGCTGGGGACACACTCACTCACTCAGACACACAAACTATATTGGGCAATTTAGAGCATTTGCTTTACCTTGACTCCATTTTTTTTGGAATGTGGGAGGAAACTGGAGAACCCAGAGGAAACTCACGCAGACACGGGGAGAACATGGAAACTCCACCCAGATTGGGTTTTGAACCTGGATCCAAAGTGCTGAGAGGAGAACATGCTAAACCACTAAGCCCCGTGCCACCCCACCTAAAATGTACAGATCAGAGACTGTGACTGAAACAAAAAGGAGAGGAAGATGAAGGTGTCAGTGATGAAGATGCTGTGGTTTCCATTAGGAGAGATTATCAGAGAGACGGGATAGGTATGAGGGTTTGGAGACAAAGTTGGGGCAGGTGAGATGGAGGTAGTTTGGACATGTTCAGAAGAGGGGGTAGGATGCTAAAGATGGAGCCACCAGGCAGGGGGAGGAGAGGAAGGCCAAAGAGGAGGTGGCTTTGTGGAGGTGGATGTGGTAATGGAGGAGTGAGTGGTATCAGTGGTTGTTCCATAACCAACTCCAGATTAAAAAAAGAATCAGATTAACGAACCCGGCGCAAACCTGTGTCCTCAGATTTCATACTACAATCAGACGAATCCGGCGGTTCTGCCGTACATCGCCAGAGACATCGCAGGCCTGACGTCCAGTTTCTGCTCCAACTTCTCTTCCTGCAGTCAGTACCTGATGGAGAACAGAAATGGACCATGTGATCTACTAACCACACCTCTGTAGCCCCTCCACCAATCAGCAGGAAGGCCTGAGTCACTCCCGAAAACTCGCCAATCCAATAAACGTGGGATTAAATCGCTCCGGTGCCTCAGCAGATGTGTCGCCGTTAAAGGAGCCATGCGAGTCTCAATCAGCTGCACTCTTTACCATTGGTAGGAGCAGTGTGCCAATGCAGCCGCCATGTTGTAAAGGGCAAGTGGTTGTAATCTAGATCCTCACCACTAGATGCCACCAAATCCTACACATTAGGCATTCAAGTGCTAATTATGCACAATTTAGTGTCTGAAGTTGACACGACTGACCTTTAAATGTTTTTACTTCATACTTTGGGCGTGTCAGTGCCAGTGGGAGGAGCCTTTACTAAGAAACATATAAATACTGTTCTATGTTCTGGATGTTAAACTGTGCTGGAGGTAAAAGATCGTCTCTTTGAACCAGGGCCACAAAGTGCAGGTTTATTTTTAGTCCCTCATGGGAACGAGGTCAACACTGCGGGATGAGTGACCCCTACAGTGACCCCTCCTCCGCTGTGGGATGAGCATCCTGCTGCAGTTTGGGAATCAAAAACACTACAAAGCTTTAAATCGAGAACAAAAAGTGATTTATTTGCTCATTTGATTGTTAAAGGTTCTGAATTCCACCTCTTTACTGTCGCTGGGTTTCTGTTTATGGTCTGTACTTGGTGTAAAGACGCTTTGTTATGTTGTTCGGGTTGTAAAAAGTGATTTATCAATAAATTAGAATAAACATTATTGGAGATTGTTTTGAATGATTGTTCCTTTTTTAGCGGATGTACAAACGGATGAGAAAAACGAGATGTGGCTTCTGTGGCATCATGACGTCAACCCCATCGGAAGGTTCGTTTCACGTCCCCCGCGTTCTCAGCCTCCCCCGCTCTGCACTCCACAGTAAACGAGAAACGTGGCTGACTCTGGAGGAGTTTCTCAAATCCGGCATTGGACTTCTTCAGATAAACATCCAGAAGCTGCAGCGAAACCTCCTGCCAAACTCCCTGGAACACCTCCTTCATGTCCTCCACCAACCTGGGTGTGTAGCCGTGTGTCAGGACCTCCTCCGGCCAGCTTGGCGCAATGGTCAGGTGCGGGAATGTCTGGTTGATGGTTCTCAGGAACTCCTTGCCTGTGATGTAGCCCTGGACGTTAAAGGATCCAGAGGAGATAACCATGTTGATCCAAACAGGGAGGTACAGAAGGTCGTGATCGTACGATTCCTGAAGAAACTGAAGAGAGGCAGCCAGATGGATTTGGGATTTTACTCTCAGGTAAATGCCCCATTGTTTCTTCGAGCCCAGAATCAAGTTCAAGCACTCGGCAAGAGTTAGCTCTGAATGGGAGTCTTCAACAACGATGATATTTGGGTCACTCATGCTGGATGTTACAGAAATGACGAGCATCCCACCAGCGCTCTCTGTGAAAAACAGTGGTTTTAGGCCAAATCATTTAAACAGCCAACTAGGTACATTTCTTTACAACCACCCTTGAGTGGTTCAGTTCTCCTGGATAACTTATTTTCTCCTGCACAGCCCAATGTCTAGCTTCTTAAAACAACCCTACCCCACCCTCCATATGGCGGTGACATACCTGTGAGGACATGTACGAGAGAGTTTCTGTCAGTTACAGTCTTCCACAGAATCCTCAGACCATCATGGTTTGCTGGTTTAAAATAGTCGACTATGTCTCCTCCCGGATAGAATCTCCTCCGTCGATCATTCTGACCTGAACAACAGGTGAGCAGGTCAACAAGAACGTAATAAAGTGGCATAAAGACTTTGAGATCACTCACCGACTGCCTCTTTGAACTGTGAGAGCACAGGTTCATTGATGTCATAGTAGATGTTCTCGGGGTTGCTGTTGTCTCGGATGAAGAGGAGGTCCTCCACCGTGGGGTTCTCCTTACCTTGCCATAGGGTCAGACTGAACCTACAGGAAACGCACTCCAAATGGTTCAGGTTCCAACCCGGGGAAAGTCTATGGAGAAAATGGAGGACCGGTACCTTGCAGATTGTTTGAGGAGCCAGTTGAGATGAGGCCATCCGTTCTTCACCATGACGGCTAAAACAGGAAACGTGATCCTTTGGGGGAGGTGCTGGACAGTGTCGTACATTTTCCTCACCATAGCCTGTGTGTATGTCACATTGGGAAAGGTGGGCACATAGAGAACCTTCCATCCTGGTGAGATGGTGACATCTGGAAATTTTGTCTGGACGAGGTCAAGGAATCTGGAGGCATGAAGGTAGAAGTTTGGAAGGTGAAATGTAGAAAACAATTAGTTTTGGAGAAAAATTCTGTCCAGCTACAGTTATCCACTCCACCACCTGAGCGATCAGCTAGTCCGCTTATAGAACGCCTGTCCGTGCTGGTGGTGCCACTCAGACCCACCTAAACACTCCCGGCCGTGCTAATATAATGAGAGTTAAGGTTGATGTCCTCACCGATTTGCGTTGACCACAGGCCAGAATCCGGGAACATTCGGTCCAGGAAGGATGTCAGCGTTGACCCAAACGGGCCGATTGATCCCGGTTTGATTCCTGATCCTCAGAAGGTTGAGCGCAGGTTCGACCGCCTCCAGACTTTTAAAATCCAGTTTGATTCCTATAAGAGAAACGGACATGAATCGCATCGAGATCTCGACAACTCTCTTGACTCAGAACACGTTCTCCGTACCTTTCTTGGAGGCGAGAACAGCATCCAGCCACTCGGCCAGGGTATTGTCGCTGTACACGTCCGGCGGATGAGCCATGATGGGGATGGTGGTTTCATTGACGGTGTTATGACCTTCTACATTCACATCAGCCTCCAAAATCATGACATCACCTGAGGAACAGAGGGGAGAACGGTGGGGGTTACAGATGAGATGGTTCCAAAGCTCATGATGTTCTCTGAACATATTAATATTATATATAAATAATATCCAGGGGAGAACACTTCAGGTGCCGGGCAGGTACGACCATGACAGGGCGCCCATCCATGTTCTCCCCGTGTCCGTGTGGGTTTCCTCCCACAGTCCAAAAACATGGATTTTCAATGAATTTTCCAAATTGCCCCATATAGAGTGTGTTTATCTGTGTGAGTAAGTGTGTGTCCAGTGATAGATTGGCGTCCTGTCCTGGATGTATCTGCCCAGCTCCTGAAATGTTCTCCCCTGGATGGGCATGGGGAACCCCGCTGCGACCCTAATAGAGGATAAAGCGGAAGATAATGGATGGATAGATGGATATATATATGTGTGTGTGTGTGTGTGTGTGTGTTCGTGCCCAGCAATGAATTGGCGTCCTGTCCTGGGTGTGTCTTCCCAGCGCCCGGAACATTCCCTGGATGCCCCCCTTATCTGTTCTGAATCTGTGTGTTATCAGGTTCTCTAGTAAACACAGACGATGTTCGGTTCTGTAGTTACTTTGCAGAGCTTTGTGGGTTTCCGCTTTGCTGTTGGCAGCGTGATACCAGGTCGCATGTAGTCCATCCTTCGTTGGGATTTCTCCGTGTTGGAGCAGGAACTCCAGCATGTCTCCTGACGTCGGAAACGGAACCGCGGTTTGGGGACCACCTGAAGATACACGCTATATAACTATAAAAGTTATATACACTGTGCTGACTGAATCCCCACAAATCATGTGAAGTTCTCTCACCTGGACCTGGATTCATCGTCAGAACCACCGATGGTACTATGACGACGACCGCCAGCGCCGTCAGTCCGACGCTGACGCACACGGCGGTGAACTGCCGCTCACTGAAAATCCCCAGTATTTTCTTGGCCGCCTGTCCTTGGCGGTTCTGAGCGCTTGCGTCCGTCTCTGTCCTCGGCCGTGTTGTATCCATGGTTCAGTCGATGTGGTTCTCACCTGTCTGACCGTGTGCAGGCTTTATGGGTTATTTAACGCTGCAGTTGTTTTAAGTTTATCTGCTGATGTAATGATGGGATCGTAAATGAATCGGGGCACGCAGCACTTTGTTCGGTGGTTATCTCATGACTCTTGGCCTCTGGATTGCAGAAGTGAAAATCATTATAAAAGATCTAAACACAAGAACCGAACCCAGTTTACACGCTAGTTTATTGTACTGCGGCAGCTTAGTAGCATCCACAAATGACCAAAAGTTTGAGAACACATCAGTATTTACAGTTATTTACATTAATATTCAATAAATAACCTGAAATTGTACAAAGAAACCAAGATGGAACCCGTCGTGTGAAGGTTCCTCAGTCTGTGACACCAACTATACAACATGAAGATGGAGGTCTGATGGTCTGGGGCTGTTCTGTTGGATCCAGTGTCGGTGACTGTCAGGTTTTTTGAAACTCAACAGGTTGGTCAGGGGTTCATATTACAGCAGATCAATGACCCCAGACCAGGTTCTGTAGGAACCACCTTAGAAGATACGAAGGCTGTAGGTTTCAAAAAATGGCATGCCCTGCACAGTCTCCAGATCTAAACCCCCATTGAGTTTTTTGGTGATGAATTGGACAGAAGGGTGGAGCAAAGTAACCATGTGCAGCACACTGGTGGAACCTTCTACACCAATGTTAGAGGAACTTTCTGAACCATATCTGAATTATATTGTGGAAAAAAATTTGTCATGCTCTGCTGTTAGATCCAAACTTCAGATCTCAAGAACTTCTGATCTCAAGTCCGAATTCAAGATTCATTTCTGTGAGATTTTTTTTTTGTTTTTTTACAAGTTACTTGTACTTTTACCAACTCATAGTTTAAAGGATTCAGGAAAGTTCTAGAGAAAAACAAATTATGCAGAAGAAAATGTACCAGGTTCCAAACATTTTCACTATTTGGGAGATTTGGGGGGGGAAAAGCCCATTGAACATCGAGCTTATGATGCTGACACCATGTCATTGATCTCCTCAGGTTTAGAAGCAGCTTCCTTTAATTCTCCAATGGGAACGAGGTCACACCTCAGAGTGGAACGACCTTCCTACATCAGTTTAGAACCCTGACTGCCCTAAAGAGATTAAAAAACGTATTTACAGCTGTTTATCAGTGTGATCTACTGTGCGTCCATTGCTGGTTATCAGCCTCCTGATACCTGGTTTGTTGACGAGTTTGTGAGGTACCGTCTTTGGTCCAGTTGTTTATTCTGTATTTATAATTTATTCTCTATAAATAAAGCTTAATTACCCTGAGTTCATTAAGACCGTGGGTCTGATGGTCAGATAATCACATACCTTTGGCCCCAAACAATATATTCAAACAATAAAAGTCTCTTCGCTATTTATCTGATTTTCTTATCGAGTGAGCTCGCAGGCCGGTTGGAGGACTTCTCAGGTAGGATCAGTCTCAGCTTCCTCTTCGGGGAACCTCCGTCTGACGGCAGGTACTCCTTGAGGACAGCGATGCTGGGAGACAGAGAGGACGCGGAACCGCGGCGGGAGTCCTGTGGAACGTTGAAAGGTTCCTGAGGACTGTCATTATCTCCCAATGAACCTACAGCCAGACTTAGGTCCAGGTTGGTGAGCTGTTGAGGTTCTGTATTCAACGCCATCCCCTGCGTCTGCACCATCGCCATGTCCGGAACTACATATGAACTTTGTATCAGTGGGTCGGACCTCGGCTCGGTGCTTTGAACTTGATCGTCTAGGCCTTCAAGTTTGGAGGAAAACTGGGAAACATCATCGGCGTTGAAGCCCGGGTCCGACTTTGTGACCGGCTCAGGTTCTTCATCGGTCACGGTGATGAGCGGTTGGGTCGGCGCCGTGTCTGCGCTCGGGGTAAACTGATCAGGCACCGGTTCCGATGAGCCTTGATTCGGATCATGTGAACCGTCAGAAGCTGGAGGTTCATTCAGAGTTCCATCGTCTTTACATTCTCCGTCGTTAGGAGGTGCATTGGAATCCTGACTGAGTGGAAGGCAGTCTGTAGAACCAATCACACCCAGTGCAGGCGCAGCGGAGTTTAGGGGGTCATCATGATCATTCGAACCCTCGGCGTGGGGGATCTTCTTGGTAGTTTTGGTTTCCCTGACTTTAGAACCTGAATGCCTCTTGTGTTCCTCGTGTTCCTCGGGTTCCAGAGACGTGTCTTTGTTCTTTTGGTTTTGAAAAGCCGATCCGTCACTTTGACGTTTCTTATGTTTGGTCCTTTTTTTAGGATCCCTTTGGCGACTTTTATCTTCTTGGTTCCCCTCAGTGGAACCGTCCTCCGCAGGTCCATCCTCGTGACTGACTCCAGATTTGGGATGAACCTTACACCGTTTCAAAGGCTTCAGATTTAATTTCACTCTTAAATTTTTATTTCTTTTTTTGATGGGTTTGGGGGTCCTATGCACACCTCCACCTTCACCCCCGCCTCCTCCACTGTCCCCATCGGGTTCCGGTGGTTTAGACAGTTTGGTCCTGCCGATGTGGTACGGACCCTCGTCCTGGTTTTTGGACACGCCGACGGACCGGTCCGTGGACGTATCGAACGTGATGCTCCTTTGCATCCTGCATCCATCAGGCGGCGCGTCCACAGGCGCCGGGTTGTAATTTAAAGTGTTGCTGTACAGAATCACCCCGGCGCTGCGGGCGTGGGACTGGTTCGCCTGGCGGACTTGTCTGTAGTCATAGACGCGGCGACAGGCTGCACACTGAATGGTTTGGTAAACAGGAAACGGTTCGTGCTCGCGCTGATGTCTAACCAAAGTGTGGTTGTGGTCTAGAGTCAGCACTCGACTCTGAGCAACCATAGGGTCTCTCTTGAGATCTTGAGGTATTCGCATGTCAGACGCGTCTCTATGAGCGCCAGGTCGAGGACGTTCTCCGATGAGAACATGTCTGCGGTTTGAGGCATCAGTTCGTCTCATAGCGCTGTGTGTATCTGTAGAAAACAACGTACGAGGTAATTACAAATTAAACCCAAACGCAAACAGAACTTATATATACACACATACAATGACTCACAAACACACACACACACACTTTTCAGCTTTGTAGTTCTAAAGTTTCCCTACATACTGTACTCCATCAGTTCCCTTTGGCATGTTCTCTAATAATCAGGACCATGGACAGAGCAATTATTAGTGAGGTGGATGATTGTCGTGGTGGTGTCCTTCCATAACAGATCTTGGAGTTCATAGTTCATCCCAAAGGTATTAATTGAGGTTGAGGTGAGGGTTCTATCTTGTTAAACTCATGTCTTTATGAACCTTGCTGAAACAGAACAGGGCCTTCCCCAAACTGTTCACAGGACACTGGAAGCCTGGTGTTAACTGATCATACAGACGGACGTTGTAGTCCATTTTGAGTCCACCTTGGCATGTTCTCTAATGCTCAGTACCATGGACAGAGTGGGTATCATTAGGGTGGTGGATGATTCTCAGTCCTGCAGTGACACTGACGTGGTGGTGCGGGTGTGTGTTGTGTGTTATTAAAGCTAACGAGACGGTGTTCTGATTAATTTGCTTCACATCACTGAACTATTTACCGTAGCTCCTCGGGTGTTGGTCAGGGTTTTTCCACTGGTCCCGCCCACCGCGAGCCGACCAATCATCTTCCCTCCCGCTCTGAAAGGCTTCTCTCCCGGGTGCGGGTGCGGTGTGAGGAGCCGCCGAACTGCAGTTGTGACATCTGAAATGGTTGCCGCCGGAGTCCGGGCTTCGGTTCTGTTCGGGATTGGGTTTGTTCCAGGACTGATGGGGGCTGCAGGACATGGTGAGCGCCTCCTTGCCCTCCGAGAAATGCCACTGAGCCGAAGCCTGACTGGACTCGTCATCATTTCCCAAAATCTCTTGCAATCTCTTGCTTAATATCCTGTAGAGCAGCGCAAGAACCGCAAGTGTCGCCATGACGCCACCTGGAAAATCATCCAATAATAAGGTTATTTTATTACAGAGTCTGAAAAACAGGATATTTACTCATTTGTTTTGTTTGTAGTTTGAAATTATGATAGAATAATAATATAATATAATATACTATAATAATATATAGGCAATAATAGTGTATAAGTGTAGAACATGGGTGCACTATAAAGAAAAAAAAAGACAAATGAAAAAGGTAGGTAATATATGTATATATATATATATATATATATATATATATATATATATATATATATATATATATATATATGTGTGTGTGTGTGTGTGTGTGTGTGTGTGTGTGTGTGTGTGTTTCGATTACCATGACATTTATACATACTCTTTATCAAACCATCAACCGCGCACCCCGCAGCTTGTTTTCGGGGTGTCGGTGTGTCGCTGCTGTCATGACGATGTAATTTATCAGTTTTGGGCATCAATCTCTTCATACTGTGGCGCACATGTCCATCCCAAATCCATCCCATAACCCCAACCTCCCAAGAAAAAAAAAATCAGTGTGGGGAACACTCACCCAGACAGGAGAACACCGCAGCGAGCACAACGTCTCGAAGGTAGTGCTGCGTGGAGGTAGAACTAGAACTCCGAGAGGCTACAGCAGACCTGAGGTCATCGCTTGGCGGTGCACAGTTAACCTCATTAAGCTCCAACACGTTCCGCACTGCGGGGTTCTCTGTCCCGGTGCACATCACCCCCCCAGCATCGTACAGCGCGTTACCCGAAGACCTCGCAAAGCTCCTGAGGAACGAGGCGAGATCCCGCAGCTCACATGTACAGTTCCACCGATTCAGGGCCAGATTCAGAACCGAGAGCTGTGAGAGGGTGGAGAACGCATCGGGCAGGTTCTGTAACCTATTACGAGACAGATCTAAACTTCGGAGACGAAGTAGACCACCGAAACTCTCTCGGCCCACGTACACGATCAGGTTGTCAGATAAGTCCAAGGTCTCCAGGTTTCTGAGATCAGATGGAGCGAAGGAGCTGGCGTCCAGCCTGCTGAGAAGGTTCCCCTCCAGGAGTAGGGTTTTCAGAGCCGTGCTATTGTGGAACCAGGTTCCGTTAATGTCCATCAGATTGTTATGACCCAGATTGAGGGTCTCCAGATTATGAAGCCAGGAGAAGGTTGATCTGTCCAGCGATTGGCTTGAGAGACGATTGTGGTCGAGGAACAATGTTCGGAGTTCTTTGAGGTTCTGGAATGGGTTAGCCAGGAGGACGGAGATGAGGTTGTTGCTGAGAACTAAGACGCTCATGTTGAACAGTTCTTCAAATGCAGTGGGTTCCAGGGTGTCGATCAGACCGTCAGTAAGCAGCAACACTTTGGCTGAGGATGGAACCTCTGGAGAAACAAAAAGAAGATCATGAGCTCTCCACTTATAGAGACGGACTTTGTAGTTCTTGGGGGTTCAAACCTCCAACCTCTGGATTAAAACTCTAAGAACCTGAGACTAGGCTACCATGCTCCTTTACTCCTTTTCAAGACCCCCACAGATCCGGTATCATGTAGGTGATGGATGAAGCTCAGCACTGCAATGACGCCACCATGGTGATGCTCAGATGGTTTCAATCCTGGACCTCCTGTTTACTTTCTTCTCCAATAATCATATCTCCATAAAGCAGGTTTTATTTGGGCATCATTCTGAGTAGATGATTCTACAAGGTGGAGCAATAAGGTGGAGGATTCTCAGAGTGGATACACCACTTGTATCAATGCAACACACTACTGCAGAGCTGAGAACCATCCATAAACTGTGAGGGGTCCTCATTATTCGGAGTCTAACAAAGTATGTCGAGAACATAATGGACCACAGAACATAGTTGTAGAACTACAAAGTCCATCTACATGGTGAGTCGACCACTACCTATGACGCTGGAGAGCTGACTGCAGATGACGGCGTCCTCTGAACAAACAACGCAGGACGCGGGGCAAAGCACGGGCAGCTGGACGACTTGTGTAGCGGACACCATCAGCATGAAGACGACACCTGAGACGGACGGGAGAACGTTACTGATTACACACAGCGTTCACCATCACACTGTCCTCTGACACACCATCACTCACTCCTCATGGTTCACCACCGACGGAACCGCATGGCGCCGCTTCTCCGACGAGCCCGCTCGGGTTCCGGACTCGCTGTCCCCCGCTTCCTGGCCGTTTCCCGGATCTCTCACGTTTCACACCGTTCTGTTGTGTTCTGCTTGTGGGCGCCGTGTCCCGGTTACTCAGGCAACGCCGTCTGACAGGTGAGGGCGAGGCGTGATGATTAAACATGCATGATGCGCCACCTGTCCATCTTCTTTACCAGGTCTTCCCACGGAACACATGCCGTGAGGGCGTGCGACATCACGATGACTCGGCGTTCTGAGACTATGACATTAAAGATGCGCTCGACTCGGATAACGTTCTAAAGGTTCTAAAGAAAGAGTCAGGACTAGTGAATAACTGAAATCTTAAGTCTTAAGAAATAAAATAAATAATATAGTTTTAAGAAACTTTTTTTTATTTATAGACTAATTTACTTACTATATTGGCAGATAATTTTTCATTTATTTTTCTTAATTTTTGACATAGTGTTATAGTCAATGTCTCTAGTCAAAAGTAAAAGGACGCCAACCAATCAAGAGCTTTTATGGCATTCTCTATTCTTAGTTAGTCACCTTCTTTACACTTCCATACATTATCTTCCACTTTATCCTCTACTAGGGTCATGGGGGGGGGGGGGTTCCCCATGCACATCCAGGGGAGAACGTTTCGGGTGCTGGGAAGATACACCCAGAACAGGGCACCAATCTATCACTGGGCACACACTCCCACTCTATATGGGGCAATTTGGAGAATTCAATTGACCTTGATCCATGTTTTTGGACTGTGGGAGGAAACCGGAGGAAACCCATGCGGACACGGGGAGAACATGGAAACTCCACCCAGATGGGCATTTGAACCGGGAATCCCTAGCGCTGAAAGGAGAACATGCTAAACCACCACAGTATAAGATTTCACAGAACGTCTGTGGGAATTCTTGTGCGGTCAGACACCGATGTAGGGCGACAGTGACAGCTGGCTCACAGTCTGTGTTCTAATGCATCCCAAACTGGACCTTCAAGGACCATGCATCATGTTTTGATCAGGACATGGAACAGGGCCTTCCCCAAAGTGTTTCTGCAGTTAAAAGCATGTTTATATTAAATTTGATGGGTTTTATAAACCTGTGATGATAAAGCTGGATGACGTACCTCAATCTGATGAATCAGCAAACATATTTGCTGCACAGTTTAAAGACTTTAAAGCTTCAGGGTCACATCGAAACCTGAAGCAGGACATCGGAATAAAGAGGACACTCACCTTTAGTCCCAACATCCTCCTCCTGGATGCTGGGTCCAGCATGAGGTCCAGCTTAGTCTCCAAATGAAATGTGAATCTATAAAACCTGAAGCTGGTGAGGTCTCACGGCTGACCGTCGGTCAGGAGGGTTCTGTTACTCCGGACTGCGCATGCTCGCTATTCGAGCGCTACCTGAGCTCGCAGTCGTCTCACCTGATGCCTGAGAGACAGGAGCAGCGTTCAGCTCGACGATAAAGAGCACAGAGAGTTTATTGTGAAGGAAAAGGTCGTC
This sequence comes from Corydoras sp. C115, assembly GCA_019802505.1. Classification (NCBI taxonomy): domain Eukaryota; kingdom Metazoa; phylum Chordata; class Actinopteri; order Siluriformes; family Callichthyidae; genus Corydoras; species Corydoras sp. C115. The sequence goes on along the minus strand of JAFMOC010000123.1, from coordinate 668,666 downwards.
CAAAACGGTTCATCCGAGTCACTGAACAGCTGAGTGCCAGTTTAATGCATTAACAAGGTATGATGTGTGACTGAGGATGTCATACCCGATTTACATAATTCACTATGTACCAGTTCCATGATGTTTTAATACAGACGTGATGTATTTTAATTAAAAAGTCCCAGACTTCGGTGCATCCTCAGTGTGTTATGGTCAGGATCATTTTCCCAGAAGCCCCCGGGCTTTGCATGATGTCATCGTGAGCTTGAGCCGCCTTTTCGAGCGGATATTCCGGACCGACCACGGGTTTCAGCCATCCTGCCTCCATTCCCGCGAACAGGGCCGCCGCCGCCTCCGCCGTCTCCTCCTTTAAAGATCCCACAGAGGGTGGGGTGAGTGAGGGAGCCCTCGTGACTAAGTGACCTGCAGCATCTGCTGCCTTCATTTACGCTGGATTTTTCAAAAAGGTTCTGATTAAACGCCTTCGGTACCTTGGACGCATTGAACAGAGCCACACCGGTGATACTGGACTCTTTAGCCATCGTGTCTCTGGGGTTGATCTCGACGGGACCCCGACACCCTACGACCTGACGGGACGAGAGATCAGTCAGGAGGGACATGCCAAAAAAAAAAAAAAAAAACACATTCCAGAACACGCACCATCACTCGGCCGCCGGACGCCAGCAGCTTGAGGTCGTGGCTCAGGTTCACGTTGGACAGCATCTCAACGATGACATCAACGCCGCGCTCGCAGGTGGCGGCCTGAGGGCAGACATTAATGAAGCATCTATACGCATTAAAAACCTCATCCATCCATCATCTCCCGCTTAATCCTCTAATGGGGTCGCAGGGAGGAGGGGGTTCCACAAGAACATTTCAGGATACACCCAGAGGAAGGCGCCAATTTATCGCTGGGCACACACTCACCTAGAATCCATGTTTTTGGACTGTGGGAGGAAACCGGAGAACCCGGAGAAAACCCACGCAGTGACAGAGAGAACATGGAAACTCCGCCCAGATTGGGATTTGAACCTGGATCTCATGCACTGAGAGGTGAACGTGCAGACCACTTCACCCCGTGCCACTCCAGATATATATTTATCCATCCATTATCTTCTGCTTTATCCTCTATTAGGGTCGCGGGGGGGGGGGGGGGGGTGCCAATCTATCACTGAACACTCACTCACGCACACACACTCTATATGGGGCAATTAGGAGAACTCAATTGAATTGATCCATGTTTTTGGACTGTGGGAGGAAACCGGAGAACCCGGAGGAAACCCACGCGGACACGGGGAGAACATGGAAACTCCAGCCAGATGGGGATTCGAACCAGGAATCCCTAGTGCTGAGAGGAGAACATGCCAACCACTAAGCCACCATGCCGCCCTCCAGATATATATTATCCAACCAATTCTAAAACTAAGCACTAAGATCTTATTTCCAAGCTTCTTTCACAGCATCGGTGCCTGACCCAGACTTTTGATTGGAATATTACAAGCTTCTGATCTGATGTTAGTGCAGAACAAAGTCTATTCAGCTGTAAAAAGTGGGACAGAAGCAGCCAAAGTGACTCTAACCTGAATTTGGTGAAGGTAGTCCGTGTCTTTGTGGTTAAAGACCATATGGGCTCCATTGGCGAGAACAAGCTTCATGCCCTCGGGTGTGCCAGCGGTGCCCAGAACCCTCAGACCAGACGCTCGCGCCAGCTGACACGCCGCAATCCCGACCTAAAGACACGCGTTGTTGGGTATCTATGTTTCTATACAAATAAAAATAGTAATTTTGGGATGTTGGCTCTTACCCCTCCACTGGCTCCATGAATCAAAACGGTCTCCCCGGGTTTGGCGCGTGCCCTTTCCAAAATGAAACAAGATCAGGACAGCTTTTAAACCAAAGGATGAGAGGATGAGAGCCTACTGTCTCCAATTCTACAGCCACAAGGTGGAGCAGTGAGGTGGAGGAGTATAACAGAATGCACACACCACCAATAGTACTCAGAATTATCCACCACCCTAATAATACCTATCCATGGTCCTGATCATCAGAGAACATACCAAAGTTGACTTATGGAGTATGTAGAAAGTCAGATGGACTACAGAATGCAATGTTAGAACTACATCTGCAGTGATTTTGGCATAAGGTTGGTTTTTCCAACAGCTGCTGATCTTGTGAGATGTTTATATATACAACACTCTTTTAAGGTATTATATAAAAACTTCCAATGAGTGGGAGGTCCCACTCTGAGGGAGGTCCCACTCTGTTTGATTATTTCTCAAAGAGCTGCTCTGTAAATGCCGGCTTACTTGTGAATCAGGGCCCTGTAGGCAGTGAAGTATGGGATTCCGATGGCGGCACCCTGTTTGTAATCTAGAGAATCGGGCAGTTTATGAACGCAGGTCTCAGAGGCGACCGTATACTCGGCGTATCCGCCGCTCTCCGTGCCGGTGGTGAACACTCGATCACCTGGCTGGAAATGAATAAACCTCTGGTATTTAAATACATCCATCCATTATCCACGGCTTATCCGGCTCCGGGTCGCCAGGGCAGCAACCTAAGCAAAGAAGCCCAGACCTCCCCATCCCCAGCGACCTCTTCCAGCTCCTCAGGAGGCCCAGCGAGGTGTTCCCAGGTCACCCTCTTGTCCTGGGTCTTCCTCGGTTAAACATGCCCCAAACACCCCACCATTAATTAACCCCCTGTAGATAAAGACGTAGATCTCAGGCTTGGCTGTGTTGGGGTGGTAATCTGCGATCAGTGTGTGCTGGCGTTTCGCCTCTTCACCCAACTCATCATTAATGGGGGGGTGGGGGGTGGCGCTGAAATGATGCTGTTCCGGGGAGCCATCTCAACTATGTAGCCTGCAGTATCTGCTTTTTTTAGTCACATGCTGCACCGTGTCAATCAATTACTTAATCACTTATTAATTAAATGCCGTGTTTTATTATCAGCTCTAACTGCCTTCCTTGTCTGTTTCTTTTGAGGTGTGACCGGCTTCCTGGAGGTGTGGTCAGACCTTCATCCATGGCTCTGCTGACAAATACTGGATGGAACCTGAATATTTGGACTGGCGGTCCAGCAGGACGCCCCCTAATGGACTCACATATAGTTTTCCAGTTGTTAGAGTTTTTCCATTTGTTAAATATCTGTACATTAGTGTCCTACACTGTTGTTGCTGCCTGGCCGCTCAAGGATGATGAGTCCCCCACTGATTCCTGGTCCTCCCAAGGTTTCTTCCTTAAATAACAACATAACAGGGAGTTTTTTCTTGCCACTGTTGCTTCGGCTTGCTCTTTGGGGGTTTGAAGGCTTTTCATTCTGTAAAGCTGCTTTGTGACGACGTACTGTTGTAAAAAGCGCGACATAAATAAATAACTTGAACTTGGAGGCGTCCAGGAAGCATTCGGACCAGACGCCCGGACCACCTGCTTGACCGGGAGAAGACCCAGGACGAGATGGAGAGATTATGGCTCTTGATTGGCCCGGGGACGCCTTGGTGTGCCTCCCAAGATAGCACTTTGAGGTTTCCATGAAATGTAAAGTGCATAATGAATAAAATGTATTACTCAAACCCATACGAGCAGAAGCACTGTGACATCACAGAGCGTGAAAACCGTACGCAGAACGAGACATGAACCTGCAGAAGGCAAACGCCATCTCCAACAGCCTCCACCACTCCAGCCACGTCCGAACCGGGGGTGTAGGGCAGGCTGGGCTTTCGGGCGTACGAACCCGAGCGGATGTAGGTCTCCACCGGGTTCACTCCACAGGTGTGCACTCGGATCAGGACCTGGCACAGGTGAGAGCAAGGGCAAGAACATGACCTCCATCAACATGACCTCCATCAACATCTGGACTCATCTGATGAAACCTGCTCCACAGAGGCACGTTATTCACCTGCCGGGAACCAGGAACGAGAACTGGAACGTCTGAGCAGAACTTCAGCACCGAAGGGGCTCCGAATTCGAACACTCTAATGGCTTTCATCACTTTTATGGCGGCCATTCTGACCTGCTGCCGTTTTACAAGCGGATCCAAATTTAAATTCGCTAAAAATAAAAATAAAAATAAAAACACGTGATTAGCTCAGACTTTGGTCTCCGCGTTGTCTTAAATATAGTCACCTTTAGACCGTTGGACCCTCCCGCTTACCGTAGAACAGTCGCGGGGCCCTGCCGAGGCGTTCTCGTGAAAATCCCGCCCTAGCAATTCGTGATTGGACGGCTCCTCAAAAACGAGGCTGGAAAAACGTGATAAGCGGTGGTGGCAACCAATCAGAACGCGAGAACGCGAGTCTCAAAACGGGTGGGGAAAACAACGTTGGGAAGTTGTCAGCGCAAACCACCGCGTTTTATTACAGCGTAATGAATAAACCGCGTTTTTATTAAAAAATAAAATTGTAATTTGTAATTTTGTAAATTGTGATTTTAATTCGCTGCATTAATCGGGGGAGTGATGGAAGGTGCGTTCGCGCAGTGGAAGAAGCAGAGCTTAAATAAGGTGGACTTTAGTAAAAAGGGCAGCGTGGATGAGGAGGTGCTCTCCATCGTGTCCTTCATTAATAACTCTGATCATTACTTCACTACGAGCTCGTGCTCGGGGCGCATCGTCCTCATCGATGGGGTAAGTCCGGAGAGATCAAAGCTTTCGCTCACGAATGTGATTGGTTTGTGAGAGTCACGTGTCTGTGGTGGCTGTTTAGGTGGCGGACTGTGTGGAGGTGCAGAAGCAGAACTGCGCCTGGTTATTTGTCACCCACGCGACGTGCACTAAAGACGAAGTGGTAAGATACACAGCAAAGTTTTAACAAACGGCGCTCACACGTCCCATCCATCCATTATCTTCCGCTTCATCCTCTACTAGGGTCGCCCATCCAGGGGAGAACGTTTCGGGCACTGGGCAGAGACACCCAGGACAGGACGCCAATCTATCGCTGGACACACACACTCACACAGACACACTCTATATGGGGCAATTTGGAGAACTCAATTGACTTGATCCATGTTTTTGGACTGTGGGAGGAAACCGGAGAACCCGGAGGAAACCCACGCGGACACGGGGAGGACATGGAAACTCCACCCAGATGGGGATTCAAACCGGGAATCTCTAGCGCTGAGAGGAGAACATGCTAAACCACTAAGCCACCGTGCCGGCCGGCTCTCACATGTCTCACTTTAAAACCATGTATCAATAAAACGATGAATTCGCATGGCTTAAGTAATAATAATAATAATAATAATAATAATAATAATAATAAGCTTAACTTATTTTAAACATAAGACAAGATAGACCTTTATTTGTCCCACAATGGGGACATTCACAACATTCTATATATATATATATATATATATATATATATATATATATATATATATATATATATATACATACATATATACACTAGGGTGGCTTAGTGGTTGGCATGTTCTCCTCTCACCACTAGGGATCTGGGTGGAGTTTCCATGTTCTCCCCGTGTCCGAGTGGGTTTCCCTGGTTTCCTCCCATAGTCCAAAAAACATGGATCAAGTCAATTGAGTTCTCCAAATTGCCCCATATAGAGTGTGTGTGTGTGAGTGATTGTGTGCCCAGTGATAGATTGGCGTCCTGTCCTGGGTGTATCTGCCCAGTGCCTGAAACGTTCTCCCCTGGATGGGCATGGGGAACCCCGCCGCGACCCTAATATAAAGGATAAAGTGGAAGATAATGAATGAATTAAGTGGTGGGTGGCACAGGGGCTTAGTGGTTTGCTTCCCAGTGCTGGCTATCTTAGTATTGGGTTCTCCCCGTTTCCACTTGGGTTTCCTCCGGGCTCTCTGGTTTTCTTCTAAAGTCCAGAAACAGATGTAAGATGAATTAAATGTTCTAAATTGCCCCATATAATGTGTGTCTGTGTGAGTGAGTGAGTGAGTGTGCCCAGTGATAGATGTCCTGGGTGTATCTGGCCAGCACCCGAAAAAATCTCACCTGGATAGGCATGGAAACCCCCCAGACCCTGTATCTACTCACTGACTTGGTAAAATTGACCTGGTGATGGTGTAGGTGGTGGTGCTGTGAGGTCGTTGTGTAGACGCTATAATCCAAATCGACCGACAACCATCCCAACCGGATGGTTTGGATCACGACATGTTACGAACCTCACTCAAGGACCTTTGGATTGCTGGTCGACACCCTGACCACCGAGTGGCCACATCAGCAGTTCACTATAAACAGTGCTATTAACTCGTGTTCCTGTCTGCTTTTTAATTAAAGCTGAGATGTAACGTCGTTATCACTCTGACAGATGGCGGGCCTGCAGAAATCCTCCGGCGATGCCGTGTTGAAGTTCGAACCGTGTGTTCTTCACGTTCAGTGCAGACGGCTGGAGGACGCACAGCTCCTGGTAAACCCTCGCACTCAAGCCTTAACCGAAAGGCGTTAAAGATCAGTCAAATCTACACATTACTGCATAACAGGAGAATTTTATTAATTAATTAAGACTGATTTAACCTGCGTATTAATAAAACACAGCTGAAATGAAAAAGCTCAGGTATTTAATCACTCTGTTTGATTGACAGCACAATGCAGCCGTGAACTCAGGGTTCAGGAACTCCGGCGTAACGGTCGGCAAGAAAGGCAAAATCATCACCGTGAGCTCATTTCATTACATCTCATTTATTATTAGGACTTTTTTTTTACCAGCTGTAACTTTAATCTTTCTCTTTGTAAACTGTTTTTTTTTTTTGTATTTTCTCTCAGTGGATCGTCAGCAGCCAATCACTGATCGGCATTTTGTGAAAAATGTTTAAATTCTCACAGTGGAGCGAAAGATGCACCAAAGATCTGGAAATGAATGAAATATCTTTTCCCATGCTTCTGTTCGCAGGCGGTACGCAGTACCCACTGCCTCGAGGTTCCGCTCGGTCGTAGGGGAACGGTTCTGGTCTCTGAGGAATACATTCAGTTTCTGGTTGGCGTCGCCAATAACAAAATGGAGGAGAATCTCAGGAGGATTGAAAGGTTTGTGCTGTTCCATGTAAACATCATTAATAAAAATGATGAAGAAAACATCATTAATAAAAATAGTTTAAATTATTCATTCACTATCTCCCGCTTTATCCTCTATTAGGGTCACGGTGGGGTTCCCCATGCCCATCCAGGGGAGAACGTCTCGGGCGCTGGGCAGATACACCCAGGACAGGGCGCCAATCCATCGCTGGGCACACACTCACTCACACAGACACACTCTATATGGGGCAATTTGGAGAACTCAATTGACTTGATCCATGTTCTTGGACTGTGGGAGGAAACCGGAGAACCCGGAGGAAACCCACGCGGACACGGGGAGGACATGGAAACTCCACCCGTAAGGTCCAGCGAACGTGCTGACCACTAAGCCACCGTGCCGCCCCTAGTTTAAATTAGATATTTCATTATTATTAATTGGTGATTAAAGCTGCATTGCATAAAGAGTAAATGGCAGGTTGTAAATGGACGTGGCTTGCATTGGTGTTCTCCTCGACAGCCGGTCACGGGGCAGGTTGGCTGTTCTGTGGAACCGTGTCCACTTGCGCCGTAACTCAGCTGTGCTCTTTAACAGGTTCTCCAGTTGTTTGAGATCAGCTCTGGAAGCAGGAGAAGCTGAACTCGCTGTAAAAGTGGAGCAGTTGGAGGAGAAACCTGTGTACAGACGACGAGGGAGGCGGCAGAAGGAGCAAGACGTGGAGACCGACCGGAGCCTCCTGCAGCAGAGTGACCGTGAGCCGGACGCCGTGCTGGACTATCATACCACTCTGTTTTCTTAAAGTTGGATCTGTCTTCCACATCAGACTGGAAAGTTTTGGGGTCGGGAACATGGGGTTCAGCCACGGCCTGCATAGGTACTAATAATCCTGAACTGTACCACCTGCCCTCACTTACTGCCCCCGCGGTGCTGCTCCACCCTGCTGTTACCCTCATGTCAGTCTCCACTCTGTGGACGTTGTTGCTCCTTCTTCTGCTGTGGAACACGTTAAAGGTGGGAGACCGGTAAAGAACAGGATTATTTAATAAAGCTGGAGATCTTTAACCTGGAAGTTAGATGGAGATGTTCATTTAGTTGTTAGGTACAGAATACGAATAAAGTCACGCCCACTGTGAGCACTAGGGATTCCCGGTTCGAATCCCCATCTGGGTGGAGTTTCCACGTTCTCCCCGTGTCTGCGTGGGTTTCCTCCGGGTTCTCCGGTTTCCTCCCACAGTCCAAAAACATGGATCAATTCAATTGAATTCTCAAAATTGCCCCATATAGAGTGTGTCTGTGTGAGTGAGTGTGTGCCCAGCGATGGATTGGCGCCCTGTCCTGGGTCTATCTGCCCAGCGCCCGAGACTTTCTCCCCTGGATGGGCATGGGGAACCCCCCCCCCCCCCCCACCGCGACCCTAATAGAGGATAAAGCGGGAGATAATGAATGAATGAATATATACTTTTACACGTTAATTATGAGGTCAAAATATCGCTCTGTCTGTCAGGTCTATTTTTTTTCCGTCTAAGATTCCTAGTTTAATTATTTATTACGTTGAAAATTATATTTGTATATTTGTATTTTTTACGGTTATATGTTTTTTGTTTTTTTAATTTATTTTAAACTTTTTGGCACCTATTAGACGGAGAACTTGGCAGCAGCTCTTTGGCACCATCTGCTGGTGAAGCTGTGGAATCGTGCCATTCTGTTTATTTTTTTCGCCAATATTTTAAGGGCAGTTTCTTAAATATAAACCACCGGCTTTCATAAAACTCCACTTCGTCCTGATTTCGTACATGATTTTAATATATAATTTTAGTATACAGATTTTTTATCGATTTTTGTTATGTTAAAGTTATATTAACATCTAGCTAAGCTGAAGCTTAAAGGGACTCTTTAGGTGGTGGAGGAGAAGCTGCAGATTTAAGGGGATTTAATGGATGTGCAGCATCAGAGGACAGGGTTCTGATGCAGAGACGTGGACACAGCGGTAATCAGAGACGCTCCTGTGATGCGGTTCGAACCCGGAGCCTCTCATAAGTTACAATCAGAGAGAAATCAACAAACAGCGCTCCTCTCAGTCTGTTAAAAGCACTCGTTCTTTGTTAAAACGCTGGAAATAGTTTTCCACTCGGTCTGCTTTACATTAAGTCGAACCTCCCCGTGAGGACAGACAGCGCCGCCACCGGCGGCGACGTGAACACTGACCGCGTCGTCCGTCTCTGGCAGCCGGCGCTGTGCGGTGAGGATCAGAGGATCAAAGGCACCGCGGCTCATTAAAAAGATCTGCCTCATTAGCAGAAGACCCTCCTCCGCCATGTGGAGGCGCTTCGTGCCTCTGAGTGATGAATAGTGTTTGTGTAAAACACCCCTGAACCCCCCCCCACCCCCCCTTATAGAGCTCTGATTTATTTATCCAATTATTAGAACATTCAATTAAATCACTGTCCATTTATCCAGAGGAGAACCGACCCTGCTGCTGGGTGAGAGGACCTGGCTCTCAATCGCCATTCTAATTCATCCCGAGGCTGTCCGATGGGGTTGACCTCTCCCAAGCTGCCCCCCCCCCCAAAAAAAAAAATGAAAATGTATTCTCTCAAAGCTGTGAATCTCCCAAAGCTGGAAAACTCTAAACTGTCCTCGAACCATCTCTTTATCTTTCTGTCTGTCTGAGTATTTATCTGTTTGTCTCTGTGTATTGATCTGTCTGTAACGATTGATTTGTCTGTTTATCAGTCAGTTACTGTCAGTCTGTCCCTCGGTGTCTTTCTGTCTGTCTGTAGTTTTGTGTTCCTGTTTATTTCTGTCTGTCTGTACAGTACTGTACAGTGCTGTTTGTTGCATTAATAGAACTGACCGGTAGAGGGCGGAAATGTACTCATGACTCATGATGAACATGTCCGTGTAAACTCAGAGAGGAATCACAATGTTATTGTTTTATAGAGAATATATATTCATTCATTCATTCATTATCTTCCACTTTATCACTCCTCTATTAGGGTCGAGGTGGGGTTCCCCATGCCCATCCAGGGGAGAACATTTCGGGCAATGGGCAGATAGACCCAGGACCGGGCGCCAATCCATCGCTGGGCACACACTCACTCACACAGACACACTCTATATGGGGCAATTTGGAGAACTCGATTGACTTGATCCATGTTTTTCGACTGTGGGAGGAAACTGGAGAACTCGGAGGAAACCCATGCGGACACGGGGAGAACATAGAAACTCCACCCAGATGGGGATTCGCTGAGAGGAGAACGTGCCGTGAGAATATATATATAATTTTTTTTAAATGTAAACTATTTTGACTTATTTAATTTTCTTTTCTCAAGGTGGCACAGGTGGTACCTCCACCCCACAATGAGATGCTCCTGGATTTTTTTTTTATTCATTCGAGGTGAACACAGAACCTTCATGTGTGGATTTTACATGTTCTCCCCTTTCCTGCTTGGATTTTTCTTACTACTGTTCTCCAGAGGTCTGTTACTGTCAAACGTGGTCTGAGGAAGGAGCAGTTGAGAACCTCCAAGGCTTGTGTGGTCAGATCCAGCAGATGAGCCTCTGTAGCAGGCTGGTGCAGACAGTGTGATTCTTTGGACAGTGTTCTGCTGGGAAACCTTGGGTCCGGCATCCATGTGGATGTTACTTTGACCACCTATCTAAGCATTGTTACTGACCATGTTTACCACTTCATAGAAGCATTATCTCTGATGGGTGTGTCCTCCTTCAGCAGAACGATGCTCCTGATGCAAAGAAAACAATGGTTCTGGAAGGTTTGAGGAGATCAACCTCCGGATTGTCGACTTGACCTCCACGTCCTCCAATCTCAATCCAATCCAGCATCTATCCTGGGATCTGATCCACGGAGGCTCCACCTCGCAACTTACAGGGGATCTGCGTACATCTTGGTGACCGGTTCCACAGCACACCTTCTGCATGATGGTTGAGCAGAAAGAGAGAGTCATCGTTGTCATGGCGAGAAAAACACGGGTACCGTCCTGAAGGTGTGAGGTAATTTTATAAATCAATTCCGTAAAAAAAAAAAAAAAAAACATTACCCACAGTTTATAATCCTGCAAATAAACAAAAAGTAGAAAAGAAAAGTTCCAGTAATCCAATAATGACCGCTGCACAGACCCCTGCCCCCCCGCCCCCCCACAACCAGCGCCCAGACCATCATCTTAAAACAACACCAATTAGCCACCTGATCGACGGAGCGGTGATTAGAAGCGTTCCTTTCTAACTGCTGTGTATTACGGAGCTGGAGAGGGTGAGGAGGCCTGATGATTGGCAGCCTGGAGGAGCTGAAGGAGCATTAACAGGAGTGAGGTGGGGGAGGGAGGGGGGGGGGGAACCGCCGCAATCAGGACTGAATTGGAAGCGTGATTGTCAAGTGGGCCACTTTGTGGCTCTGATTAGGAACCTTTCCGCCGACTGGAGGCCCATTTTCATGCCGGTGGCGGCGGCGGCGGCGTTGTCCGAGCCCGGCGTAATCAGCGTGTTCCACCGTCACTTCAGCCCGGCTGATTTCAGTTTCCCCCTCCCCCCCCCATCACCATCACCATCACTACCACCACCACCACCACCTCCAAGAGAAGTGCTCCATCGCCCCTGTGCTGGGTAGAAACCCCTGAAGAAGGTCACCTTGTGTCTGAGGCATCACAACTCTGTAGATTTATTTAAAGAGACGTCTTTCGAATGGGGGTGTGGGGGCAGAGGGTGAGGTGGGTCAAGACTCAATTTTATCAAGTGACTTTTTATTGACTTATTATGAAACTATTCACTTGTTGAATTACAAACAGTTTGGGGAAGGCCCATTTCTTCTCCGCATGATTAGGTCGAGTTGTAGCAGTGGATCAGACGCAGCAGTGCTGCTGCAGTTCAAACCAGACCTCCAAACCAAAACCCGTCCACCTTACTGCTCCACCCTGCAGATGTAGACTCACAGACAGCTGGTCATCTGTGTGTTCTCCATCCTCAGAACCTCCATCAGTGATGCAGGATGCTGATCCACGTGTACCACACTACACACTCACACACGGTTTTATTTTCATACAACCACACACGGTACAGGAGTCAGTAAGACAGCTGGATAATACGATGCTCACTTCGTCGAACGGCTCGTTAAGGTAATCGCTCGTAAGAAGGGAGAAAGCCTGCACCTCGTTACTCAGCAACGTCATCGAACCAACCGCTCCGCTAATTGCAGCAACACCGCGCACTGACAATGTAGGTTAATAAGAGCCGAGTGAAGGAGGTCGGCGTTAATGTCGGGGTCAGGGACTCTGCCGCCTCAGCTGCCGCATCCCCATCCACCAGGCGTGCTCCGTCACGGGTGGAGGTTCTGATCATCTGTTCATTCAGAACTCTGCAGCAGCTGTTGGTCTCGTTTGGCTTTTTTTAAATTAAAATGCAGCTCGATAGCAATGTAATTAATTAATTAATTCATTCATTATCTCCCGCTTTTCTCCTCTATTAGGGTCGCGGTGGGGTTCCCCATGCCCATCCAGGGGAGAACGTCTCGGGCGCTGGGCAGATAGACCCAGGACAGGGCGCCAATCCATCGCTGGGCACACACTCACTCACACAGACACACTCTATATGGGGCAATTTTGAGAATTCAATTGACTTGATCCATGTTTTTGGACTGTGGGAGGAAACCGGAGAACCCGGAGGAAACCCACACAGACAAGGGGAGAACATGGAAACTCCACCCAGATGGAGATTCGAACCGGGAATCCCTAGCGCTGAGAGGCGAACGTGCCAAACCACTAAGCCGCCGTGCCGCCATGTAATGAATTGAAATAATTAAATCTATTCATATTATAAACATTAAGTTATTCACACCCTCCATGATTCCAAAACCAGATGAACAGATTTAACCTAGAATTATATATACACACACACACACACACACACACACACACACACACACACGAGTGCACACTACATGGGGCAATTTAGAGCAGCCAAATTACCTTGAATTCATGTCTATGGACTGTGGGAGGTAACTTGAGAACCCGGTGGAAACCCACACAGACACTGGGGTCTTGAACCTGGATCCCCAGCACTGAGAGGAGAACATGTTAACCACTAAGCCAATGCCTACAATATACAAAGTATATTAATTGAATTAGGCACCACTTTTGGATCCGGAGATCTGCATCGCAATCCCAATTCATCCCTGCAGGCGTGCGCATGTGTTCCAACATGGAGCTCAGCCTGTAATCTGGATCATCTGTGAGATGGGATTGGAGCTGCTGCTGCTCACCCCCCTCCTCAGGTCGTTGATTATTGAGGGATGGATGGAGAGTCAGGTGATGGAACCCCCTCCAGCGGGACCAGAGTCGCATGGGGAACCGACGTTTGTGACATTCGTAGATGGAGTAGATGGTTGGCCTCCGCTGGTCCGTTTCAGGTCTTGGACGTTACACTCGGCAGGCTCGGCGGTCCGTCCGTGGACGGGCTTTTCTTCGGAGGAAGTTCTTTCATCTGAAGTGCTGGATTACTTTAACAGAGGCCTCGGCTCACCCAGGACCCCGGCGCGCCTGACTGTACTCAAGCTGAAGGCTAAATAAACACTTGCATTCTGGGTACTGTATCATTATCACAACAAAGGGTTCGAGCAGGAGCTCCCGAAACGCGAGGCTCTGAACATCTGGAGCGGGTTAATCAGGACGGTCGATGATGGATGTTCTGCGGTGAAGACGGCGACGGTGCACTTGATCCTTCCCAATGATCAGATGGAGCGGAACGGTTCTGAAAACTCGTATAACTGCACATTAATGAGGCCAAAACTATAAGGACGCACCTCTTAATCCATCAATTAAAGTGGTTTATTCAGCCTCAAGCGTGAAACCAATTTAGGGAATTGGTCTTTTGTCTTTTGGCAGTTCCTGTTAGGGGGCGCCATAGCAGATCATAAGTCTCCATCTTGCCCAGTCCTGAGTATCCTCCTCCATCACCCCAACCATCTGCAGGTTCTCCCTCACCACATCCATAAACCTCTTTGACCTTCCTCTCCAACTCCATCCTCAGCATCCTTCTGCCAAACCACGTCAAACCACCCCCCTCCCCCAACCTCATCCAACCAGAAGCAGGCCTTCCCCAAACTGTTCATGCAGATTTTTAAAAAGCATGACCAGGTGCTTGATTTTATTGTGACGATGAGACGAAAATAAGAACCTGACCCGAGGTCAGTGATGACGAGGTTGTGTCCCAATTCATCAAAAGCAAAGCAACGGCCTCTTAAAGACCAGATGGAACGGATGAAATGAATTGCTGCCGATCCAGGATTTTCCTCAAGGGGCACTTCATCTTACATCGCTTAAAAGTGCTCTTCTTCTTGCTCTCTGGTGACATCATGGTGGATTATATACAGTCCATGCAGCTGAGGGAGAACATACCAACTGTTAATGCATTGAAAATATTTAGATAAAGCATGATGTGATGTGAATACAGCTCAAGGAGAACATACCCAACTACTAATGCATCCCAGAATTTTGCTGGGATGCATTACAGCAGAGGGAGAACATACCAAACTACTGATACATTCTACAAATTACAATGGTGAAATTTACATTTCCATTAGGTGGCTCCACAATGGATCTCCTCTACCTCGCTCTGTCCAGAACATCCTCCCTCCACCAATCCAACCACCTGCAGGTTCTTCCTCACCGCATCCATTAACCTCCTCTTTGGACTTCCTCTCCTCCTCCTCCTCCTGCCTGGTGGCTCCTCATCATCCTGCTGGTGATATAAACCTCCTCCGTCTTCCATAAATGTCCCAACCACCTCCATCTCACCTCCCTAACTTTGTCTCCGGATCACCTTTCTTCAGACACTTTAGACTTTAAAGCCCTGTGAGCAGGTCGGACTCCACCGTAACCGATACCTCCGTCGCCGGAGCCAGAACCTGTGGGGTCGCCGGGGGTCCTACCCGACTCGGATCCCGGTGACGGGTGGCACACTGCTCTAATTTGGCCGATCTCCTATAATTTCCTTCTGCCCTCTGAAGTGGTGGAGGGGTGGAGGGCGGAGGGAGGGGTGAGCGTCTGAATGACCCTTATTTGAGTTTACGCATCCAGACCTGAAAGGAAATAATTACACTGGAAGCCAGGAAACCAAAACGAGGGGCTGGGGCGGCGGGATGGACGGCTCCCAAACTGACCTGTCTGACTCGGGAAGGAGGGATTAGGGAAAAGCATCCTGAAGAGGTCAGGAGTTACGGGGGGCAGCTGCTGGTCATTAAGGACATAAATACATAATCCAAACACGTTCCGACAGGACAAGTGCACCGGAGTACTACCAACAGAGAGACACCGGCAGGCAGGGATAGGCTGGAGGAATACTTGATACTTACTGTACAACCAAATTTACATAACTGATTCAGCTCTCATATTTGCCTGATCGCGTTACTGGAGTCCACTAGAGGGCGCAGCAGAGAACCACTGCATTGTGCGTTCACATTGACATGAACAATACTGAGGTGAGGAGGAGGAGGAGGAAGAGGAGAAATGAAGGGAAGAGAGAGGTAAGGGTGGAAGGGTAGATCGGACCCAGGTGAATCAGACATCCCGTCATTAATGCAGACAGGATGCGACGTCATGGCTGCGTCCGATTTCGGACTGTAGTTGGAATAAATTCCCCGGATGTTCGTTTCTACTGGAAACCTTTTTTAAATAAAACCCTTAAAAATGACCATAAACCGTGATTAAGTTCAACATTAATTAACACTGTGATGTTTAATTAGACGCGGCACGGTGGCTTAGTGGTTAGCACGTTCGCCTCTCAGCGCTAGGGATTCCCGGTTCGAATCCCCATCTGGGTGGAGTTTCCATGTTCTCCCCGTGTCCGCGTGGGTTTCCTCCGGGTTCTCCGGTTTCCTCCCACAGTCCAAAAAACATGGATCAAGTCAATTGAGTTCTCCAAATTGCCCCATATAGATTTTGTCTGTGTGAGTGAGTCTGTGTCCAGTGATAGATTGACGTCCTGTCCTGGGTGTATCTGCCCAGTGCCTGAAACGTTCTCCTCTGGCTGGGCATGGGGACCCCCCCCCCCGACCCTAATATAGGATAAAGTGGAAGACAAAGAATGGATGGATGGAATGCCCTTCCTGACACAACCCCCCGATTCATCCGGGCCTGGACGCGGCACCGCGAGTGCACCGAGTGGTTTGAGACGCATGACCCGAAGGAACGTTCCGGAGCGTCCAGAACCAAGCGTGTTTGAGGATTCACGTCAGGATTCAGACCTCGCCGTTCCTCGCCATTCCTCGTCGTTCCTCGTTCCAAAGTCACGAATGATCACCCGCCGTATCCGACTTCGGGTTTAACGGATGAAGTCTGTCCAAACAAATCCCCGTTCCGGAGCGAGGCGGGAACACGAGTTCCGATCCTCCAAAGCAAACAGCGCGGTGCGCGCGTGTTGGGGTTCCTGACAGACTGAAGTGCTTGTTTGATTTGTATTTATGCGCTTACCTGTTCAAACGCGGAGCATCCGAGGCGAACACCCCTGCGCAGGACCTCGCGTCTCGGGCCGGGCCGCCTCCTCCCGGCCGTGATGGCTTCAGCGCTGAAACAATGGCGCGGAGGAACCAATCAAGTGTAATTAAATGGAACGGCGGGCGTCCCGTGGAGCGCACGCGCCCCCCGCGGAACGCACAAACAACCGCCGCACGGCTCATAAATTGTTAATGCACTCTTAATGTATTCACCGTAAGCACTCTGCGTTATGAAGAAAGGCTGATTAGCCCAGCTCTGATCCCTCCATTAAAGATGACGGGGGGGGGGGGGGGGGGGGGTAAATATGCTGATTAGTGCCCCATGTAGTGATTTTTAAAGCCACGCAGCTGGTTTTGTTTGTAGAGCAGCGTCTGCTGTATTAATGCACGTAGCTTATAGGTTCTTGATTCGGTCACATGGTTGGGGTCTCAGTCTGAACTCCTATTGCTCTGGGGGGGGAGGGGGGCAATCATGGCTGACCCTATACTCTGACCCCAAACATCAGGTTGGGATACTTGTAACGGAACGTAAAGAGTAGGACAGCTTGTTTAATTCATCCATCCATTATCTTCTGCTTTATCCTCTATTAGGGTCGTGGTGGGGGGGGGGGTTCCCCATGCCCATCCAGGGGAGAACAGTCTCAGGCGCTGGGCAGATTGCACTCAGGACAGGGCGCCAATCTATCGTTGGGCACACACTCACTCACAGACACACTCTATGTGGGGCAATCTGGAGAACTCAATTGACTTGATCCATGTTTTTGGACTGTGGGAGGAAACCGGAGAACCCGGAGGAAACCCACGCGGACACGGGGAGAACATGGAAACTCCACCCAGATGGGGATTCGAACCGGGAATCCCTAGCGCTGAGAGGAGAACGTGCTAAACCACTAATGCCGCCGTGCCGCCCAGCTTGTTTAAGGGTGAGTTAATACCGAATGTAAATTCCTTCACCTTGTACAGTGTACTGGCACCAAAAGGACCAAAATAGCTTCAACTACGTCCCCTACAGAACAAACCTGTTTCCTGATTCCAGCCTCGAACCTGCAGGTTGCACAATCCTCACAGGTATTTCTGTGGTTTGCCGCTCCGCCCCCCCTCCCCCCACCGTACCCTCCGCCACAGCCACCCGTATGAAGGCCGAACAAAACATTGCTACAGTGGCAGCGCTGTTGCACGGCGTACCCATCTGATTGGCACTTCCTTGTTGTTGGACATGGCAGCGGCTGCGCCGGAGCCGCATCAAAGGTCCCGGAGCGGAGTGCCATGTTTTCAGATGGGCTCGGCGATAAGAGCCATTCATCTTCATCGAGTGGAACGAGCCTCGGCGAGATCTCGGCACGCTAGGTCCCTTCAGAGGGCTGCTCTGCGGAGGGGAGCGAGACCGAAGGCTGTGGAGAACCCGTCATGTCACTGCAGGCCTTTCAAAACAGCCCTCAGCTCGCGCAGCGCACCACCCGCTACACCCTCACCACGCACCGTGTGCCAGCTGCATGTGGGAGGCAGAGCTGACTCCGACTGTGTGTGTGTGGTGTGTGTGTGTGTGTGTGTGTGTGTGTGGTGTGTGTGTGTGGTGTGTGTGTGTGTGGGTGGGGTGTGAGGGTCTGGGGGTTCAAAACACTCAACACAAAGTAAATAAAATAAATTTTGGTGGAAACCAGGTTTATGGGTTTTGAGTCAGGATTTTGGTAAGTCCCCACAATGCATCACAATGAAATGTGTGTGTGCATGCGTGTGTGTGTGTGTGTGTGTGTGTGTGTGTGTTGTGGTTTTGGGAAGGATATCCAAAACACATAGTGCGGAGCTTCGGAATCTAAAAAATGTATTTATTGTGTGTGTATGTGTGTGTGTGCGTGTATGTGTGTGTGTGTGTGTGTGTGTCTGTGCACGCGTGAGTGTGTGTGTGTGTGGGTGTGTGTGTGTTGTGGTTTTGGGAAGGATATCCAAAACGCATAGTGCGGAGCTTCGGAATCTAAAAAATGTATTTATTGTGTGTGTGTGCGTGTATGTGTGTGTGTATGTATGTGTGTGTGTGTGTGTGTGTGTGTGTGTGTGTGTGTGTGTGTCTGTGCACGCGTGAGTGTGTGTGTGCGTGCGTGTGTGTTGTGGTTTTGGGAAGGATATCCAAAACGCATAGTGCGGAGCTTCGGAATCTAAAAAATGTATTTATTGTGTGTGTGTGTGTGTGTGTATGTGTGTGTGTGTGTCTGTGCACGCATGAGTGTGTGTGTGCATGTGCGTGTGTGTATTGTGGTTTTGGGAAGGATATCCAAAACATAGTGCGGAGCTTTGGAATCTAAAAAATCAATTTATTGTGTGTGCGTGTTTGTGTGTGTGCGTGTTTGTGTGTGTGTGTGTTTGTGTGTGTGTGTTTGTGTGCGTGTTTGTGTGTGTGTGTGCGTGGTTCTTCTTCTTCCTAGAATATAAAGAAATTAAATATGAATTTTATTGTTGGGGAACGGTAGTGCCAACTTACACCTATATGGTGGGAGTAACCTTCACTGTGACACTCCAATGTGAGACGGCATTGCAGGTCAGATCAAGCGGAAGTTCGTCCCTACTGTAGAGTTCGGTGGTGGGAGCGTTGTGATGTGGAGCTGTTTCTCCACCCAGCAGATCTGCTGTCCTCCTGCATGATGCTGAAGGTGAGGTTTTTTAGTAACTGTGTACGTTTTCTGACCTTTGCTGAAATCCATTTCTAATGTCCCTCCCAACGGTATGCTTCCAACCTTGTGGGAACAGTTTGGGGAAGGCCCATTTCTGTTCCAGCATGAGAAGTGCTGGCCAGGTTCAGTGTGGAAGAACGTCAGTGGTCCTGACTTCATCCGACACATTTTGAGATGAACTAGAACGGAGACTGCGAGCCAGGTTCTCTGGTCCAACATCAGTGTCCGGTTCGAATCCCAATCTGGGTGGAGTTTGCATGTTCTCCCCGTGTAAACGTGGGTGTCCTCCGGGTTCTCCGGTTTCCTCGCACCGTCCAAAAACATGGATCAAGGTCAATGGAATGCTCCAAATTGCCCCATATAGAGTGTGTCTTTGTGAGTGAGTGAGTGTCAATAGATTGGCGTCCTGTCCTGGGTGTATCTGCCCAGCGCCCAAAACGTTCTCCCCTGGATGGAGCCCCCCTGCGACCCTAGTAGAGGATTAAGCGGAAGATAATGGATGGATGGATGTTGGTGTTGGGTGTTTGATCTCACGGTCCAAGTCCAGCAGCGTTCCAGTACGGGGTTTGGTTCCAGACCCTGACCCCTCATGTTCCAGACGTGCTGTGTCATGACTCCGTCCTCGGACCCTAAAACACATTTGGATTATTGTAAGTCACTTTGGATCGTAACGTTCTTGAGGTAGCGCATCAGCTCAGGGTTCCAGAACCGGCGGCTTCCGTCACGAAGCTTTTGCTGGAGGCGGGAGGAAGGCTGGCGAGCAGCCACAGCCCTCAGATTAAAGGAACGCTGGCCTCTAATCTGGCCGACCCTCTATTTTGGGTGGCGGGTGTTGACGTGGCGCAGGGTTTGGGGAGTGCTTGGCGTTTCCGCCGGACAGGACAGTGGAGGTCTGGCGTGAGTGGAAGACAAACGACGTCGGCGTTAAAAGGCTCCGTCCCGCTCGCCGCTGTCTTCACCTCCGCCTGTGTTTGTCTCTGATACAGTGGCGTGACTCCGGCTGTTTTCCTTCACGTGAGACGCCGCGGCCGGCGCTTTTTGAAGTGCGGATCGTTTGTCAGATGCCAATTGGTCCGGGTTTCTGTTTTGTTTTTTCTCTCTCTTTTTTTCTCTCTCTCTCTCTCTCTCTTTGCAAATGCAGCGGCGCTGTGATATTGTTTTCGTATTTTTTTTATCCTGTTTTACATTCGCGCAGCGCCGTCACGCTTCCAGGCACGCAATGGACGGAAACGGGTCAATAACAGGTGCCGAGTGACGGCCTATTTTTAGGATGCTAAGTGGCCCGAGCGAACCAAAATAATGGGGTCTGCTTCCCGGGGTCCTCGCCGACCTCACATTGGCCTCCGCCGACACAAAGGACAAAGGGGGCAGTTTAGCGCGGGGGGGTGGGGTGGGGGGGGGCGACGACGATGACAATGTTAAAATAACGGCATTCGGAAGTCTTTAGTTGGGGCTTTGTGCTGTCACAGTAATCACGCGTGTCCTTGATCTGGGGCTTTAATGACTCACACTTTAATGTTCTTTAATCAGAGTAAAAGCGACTCGGTTCCGTTCGAAGGCCGATTGCTGCGTTATTCGAATAGAACGTGGTAGAACGCACCCCCGCGGTTTCTGCACTCATGAGCTCCATCGTATCAAACCCCAGCGGTCACCCAGCTCCTGCTGAAGAGTGACCACCTACATAAAACGAATACAGCCTCCACCGTGCTTCACAGTGGGCGGGGTGTGTTTCCAGCATTTTTCACCTCTGTGCACCTTTTCGGGAGCTGCGAGGAATTTGCACGCCGACGCCGAACCTGCAGCTGTGCAACATCTGCATTGATGTAAATACGTACATAATCTTTCCATCCATCCATTAGGGTCGCGGGGGGGGTTCCTCATGCCCATCCATGGGAGAACGTTTCGGGCGCTGGGCAGATACACCCAGGACAGGATGCCAATCTATCACTGGCCACACACTCACTCAAACAGACACACTCTATATGGGGCAATTTTGAGAATTCAATTAACTTGATCCATGTTTTTGGACTGTGGGAGGAAACCGGAGAACCAGGAGGAAACCCACGCAGACACGGGGAGAACATGCAAACTCCACCCAGATAGGTATTCGAACCGGGAATCCCTAGCGCTGAGAGGAGAACATGCCAACCACTAAGCCACTGTGCCGCCCCACATATATAATCAATCAAGCAATTAGTAAACAATGGAAACGCTGCTATAGATTCTATCATTAAACCAAATAAGGTCGAGACCCGATGATGCCGTGTTGGTATCATTGGGGTGGAGGATGTGTTGGTGGTGGTGGTGGTGGTGGTGGCCCGCCGCGGTGGCGCGCCTGCGTTATAGGATCGATGCTCATGCTGCTTCTCCGCGCTCCGTAATCACCTGTGAATCGTGAGGGCTGATTGTCAATTTGAGGCCATTATTCGTTTGATGAGGCCCCCTGACATGACTCTTGGCTCCAGGACAATCAAAGGGCCACCCTGATGGAGGCGCCGCGCTCTGATTGGGCTGGACGCGGCGAGGAACGGACCGCATGCTGAGTGAGGAACAAGCCGACCCTCACGGAATTCACGGAGAGCTTGGAACTGTGGGGCCGAATCAGAGACGCGGCGGGCGGGGGGGGAATCTCGGCGCTTTCAGATTGCTCGCCTCGCGGTTGGATGCAGGGTGGAGAAACCGGCGGGTTCTCCGACGTCCGGCTCTGTTTAATGGATGTTGATTCTTATTCTATTTAATTGATTCAGAACACCCATCCATCCAATCCACCCGGGTATCCATCCAACATCCTGTCTGTCTCTCCACCCATCCATCCACCTTTCATTTATTTAAATATCATTAGATACTCTTCATCCATCTATAAATTCATCTATCTATTACTCAAGCCATTTTTTCATTTCATCCACCCAGAAGCCCACCCACCAGTGCACCCACTTAAACATCCACCCACTTAAATTTATCCATCCATCCATTTTATTTTTATCTAACATTTATCTATTTGGCTACACATTCATTTATTCATCCATCTCTTCAGCCATCCACCATCCCTTACTCATCAATCCACCCACACAAACCCATCCACCATAATCCATACACCCACCCTCTTACCATAATCTATCCATACACCCACCCTAACCCGTCAATCCATTCACACAAACCCATCCACTCTAATGCATCCACCCACCCACTATTCCCTAAACCCAACCAACCCATCCACCCTCCCTCTCATGGCAACCTATCCACCCACCCACCTAACCTCTTAATCCAATTACCCACACCCACCCATCCTAATACAACAACCCACCCACCTTAACCCATACATTCACCCACCTAACCCATTAACCCAACCACCCAAAACCCAACCACCCCACCCACATATCCACCAACCATAACTCATCCAACCCAACCCACTGCCCCGCCCACGCTCTCACAGTAATCCATCCATCCGCCCACTCATCCACTCATCCACCCCCAAACCCTTTCATCATCTGTCATTTATGACCTCTTAATGCAGATCTATACATTATAAAACAATCAAATAAAACGTTCTTTTAAACTAACATAAGGCCAACAGTACTGAAATCACTGCAGCTGTGTCATTAACATTAATATAAAATGAGCAGGTGTAACTGTAATATCAGATCTTGTTATATTAACGTTGAACACACATATTATTCCGGATTCGGTGGGTGGAGGAGCACGGCGCAGTGTGTCTGTGATTCAGCCGTGTGTGTAACGTAACGTTAAGCAGAACTGATTACTGACATTCAGTAGAAGCCAATGTTTGTGGTCAGCTGGGGGTCAGGGAGCCACTCGAACCATTTCAGTTACTGGAATAATTTTTGAAAAACCAAGTGAGTAAAGGTGAGCCGTGATTGGCTGAGGAGGGACGAACACAGGGTATATATGGGTTAATGTTCCATTCATTCATTATCCCCCGCTTTATCCTCTATTAGGGTCGCAGTGGGGTTCCCCATGTCCATCCAGGGGAGAACGTTTCGTGCGCTGGGCAGATAGACCCAGGACAGGGCGCCAATCCATCGCTGGGCACACACTCACACACACAGACACACACTCTATATGGGGCAATTTGGAGAATTCATTTGACTTGATCCATGTTCTTGGACTGTGGGAAGAAACCGGAGAACCCGGAGGAAACCTACGCGGACACGGGGAGAACGTGGAAACTCCACCCAGATGGGGATTCGAACCGGGAAAAAAAAAAAATAATAATATATATATATATATATATATATATATCATATATAAATTGAAACACACCTGAGTTTAGCCTTATAATTACAGATATATAATATCAATCACCTAGCAATCCAGCGTTGTGTGGAACAGTTTGGGGAAGGCCCAGCATGGCTGTCCTCATGTGCATTAGAAAGGTCCATAAAGTTCCTAAATTAATAAGGGGTAAATAATTTATAAGCTGCACGCCGTCTGAGGTTCCGTGGTAGTTGCCATGCAACCCGAGCTACGGTTTGGTTCTAGGACTCGGTGTGGGACAGCACCACGATGCACTGGAACATGGAAGGGCCTTCCCCAAACTGTTTCCTTAATGTAGAGATGCATGCGGTCGTCCATGCGTTGGATTATTATTATTATTTTTATTTTTTTGTACTGAATGAAACGGCGGTGCTGCGGTGACACCGATGTGACGCTCTGATGACCTGGTGGGGGGGGGGGGGTCAGTGCATAAAGGAGAAGTTAAATGTTTATTGGCGATGGAGCGGCGACGTTTGTGAGTCGGTGGAGCGTTAAAAGATGGCCTTTAATCTGACGCCGATGCCAAAAGTATCTGTAGAAAAGAAATGCGGCCTTATCGCTGAATCTGTCAGCGGCGGTGGCGCATGCAGGCACAGACAGGGAGCGAGCGTTGACTCAGCAACCGATCTGCGTGCCGTCTGAAAATACGGGCGGTGTGTGTGTGTGTGTGTGTGTGTGTGTGTGTGTGTGTGTGTGTGTGTGTGTGTGTGATCACAGACAGAACTCCCAACATGTTGTGGCTGCTTTAAGCTCCAGTGATAGTGAAGCTCCATTAGTTCCAACAACAAATAAACCATCCGTGATCGGGCTTCAGAGTCAGAGTCGACTCGCGCGAACGACTCCGCGAGGCCGAATGCCTCTTCGCACCCTGACGATTGGCGGCACCCGTCCGTTCTCCCGACGTGACGGCCGGGTTTCCGAGACCGTCACCGTCACCCCGGGGCCCGGCGTCAGGAATGAAGCGAACCTCGGTTTGGGAGCCGGCGCGATCAAACCATTACTCTCAGACTCCGGCTCAGGCCCCGGCACGCCGTCGGCCCTCAGAACTATTTTGACAGATGGCGGTTGGTGATAAATGGGGTAAATATTTCTCACAGTTTGCAGACAAGCGTCTGCGCCGTGTTTAGGGGGCGCGTTTGCCGTTGCTACCGCGCCGTGATTATTAGTCGTGCTTGGATGTGGCATGTCAAGGCAAATCGGACCTGATCCCTGCGCCTCGCCGCCCATGGGATCCGATGACGCCCACCCTGCCACCGCACCACCACCACCACCACCACCACCACCACCACCGCAACCCGCCATCTTCTGATTTGTTGGTGGTTGGCTGCTGTTAATCTCAGAATTAAACCTGTAATCGACAGAATTCGGTTTTATGGGAGTCCTGACTCACACTGAACCACCAGGGGGCGGGTATTATCAGGGTGGCGGATGATGCTCAACACTGCAGTGACACTGACTATGGTCGTGGGGGGGGGGGGGGGCGTTCCCCATGCCCATCCAGGGAAGAACGTTTCGGGCGCTGGGCAGATACCTCCAGGACAGGGCGCCAATCTATCACTGGGCACACCTGACACAGGCACACTCTGAATGGGGCAATTGATGGGCATTCAAAAAATGGGGCATTCAATTTACCTTGAACCCATGTTTTTGGACTGTGGGAGGAGCCTGGAGGAACCCAAGAGTGGAGAACATGGAAACTTCCCCTAGATTGGGATTCGAACCTGGCTCCCCAGTGCTCAGAGGCATGCTGATCACTACACTGGGCACACACCCACAGACTATATAGGGGCAATTTTAAAGCAGCCATTTTACCTTGAACCCATGTTTTTGGACTGTGGGAGGAAACCGGAGAGCCCGGAGAAAACCCACGCGGACGCGGGGAGAACATGCAGACTCCAGCCTGATCGGGATTCGAACCTAGATCCCCATCGCTGAGAGGAGAACATGCTAAACACTAAGCCACCGTGCCCCCCCCCCCCCCCCAAATCAAGCTTTGAGAAACACAAACACGACCATGCGAATGGCGGTTACCATGGCGACGAGAATGCTAAATGCGTCTGACACGTGCCTCTCTCTGTTTCATTTGCTTCAAGTTAAAAGGCGAGGAAAGGATTCGAACGCTCATAAACATTTTTTGACATTGCATGTTTGTCCTGTTCGGGTCCCACAACCTGAAGTCTGCTTTGAGTTTTGGCCCCCCGGGGGAAGTCGGGTGCAGTTGGGTTTGACACCCCTGGGTTTAGGGTGTCTCACCACCTACTGCAGAACCGTTCCAGCACCTGGTGGACCTCTCTGGAGAAGGTAAGAAGCCTTTCCGCGGTTCCTGCATTAGGTTTGGTATACGGAACCCGCCCCCTGATTACCCGCTGCAGCCCTCACAGCGTGAGCGGCCTGATCATGACCTTTAAACAATACTCAGGCGAATAAGTGATATTTGTACGTAATCCTGATTACATGACTTTTAAAGTGGCCCCGTCACTCACGCTTCAGACCCGAGGATCAAACGCTGACGAAACCAGTGGTTCTGCCACTCGGGAGGTTGCCTGCCCTACCCTGTGTGTGTGTGTGTGT
This sequence comes from Corydoras sp. C115, assembly GCA_019802505.1. Lineage (NCBI taxonomy): Eukaryota > Metazoa > Chordata > Actinopteri > Siluriformes > Callichthyidae > Corydoras > Corydoras sp. C115. The sequence continues at coordinate 642,690 of JAFMOC010000123.1, read as the reverse complement.
GTGTGTGTGTGTGTGTGTGTGTGGGAACCATCACTCCTCACTAGCTGTCGAGGCTGCCAGCGAACGCCCCGCCCCCCTCGCCATAGCTGCCGGCGTTAGACGGCGTATCTTCATACTTCTGCGTTCGGAGACAGAGGTGGATTGTGGGATGCTATCCCACGCCTCTCTCCCCTCCTCCGACATCTGGGCGACCCCGTCCCTCCGTTCGTTTCGGGCCCCGCCCTCGGTAGCACCCGGCACCGCCCGCTGATTGGATTAGGAAACCCCACCTGTTTGTTTACGCGCCGTATTTCTCCATCCGTTTCCACAAACAACGGATCACGAGCCGTAAACACGGACACGGTCACGTCACCGCCCGGAGCCGGGGCCTATCCCGGCCCTTTCCTCTTCATCTGCGGCTCTCACGACACTGCGCGACAGGAGGATCTGGACACACGGCGTTTGGGGAAGGCGCCGATGTTGCTGCGATTCGTCCCACCGGTGGATGCAACTGAAACCAAATAGGCCCCCCAGCTGTTGACCATCATCTCTAGGGGGCAAGGTGGTGTAGTGGTTAGCATGTTCTCCTCTCAGCGCTGGGGATCCACGTTCTAATTATGATGTTCACCCCGTCCGTGTCCACTTGGGTTTCCTCCAGGTTTCCCAGTTTCCTCCCAAAGTCCTAAAAACATGGATTCAAGGTGAATTGGCTGCTCTAAATTGCCCCTCTATAGTAAGTGGGTGAGTGAGTGAGTGTGTATCCATTGATAGGTTGGTGCCCTGTCCTGGGTGTATCTGCCCAGTGCCCAAAACGTTCTCCTCTGAATGGGCATGGGGAACCCCCCTCGTGTAAAAACCTTTACCCCAAGTGGAGCAGCTCCCTGTTAACCCTTTGCCCTTCATAAGGAGGAGTTGAGAGCGTGATCCAGGGTTCAAACCCAGTACCACACACTCATGTCCTCTCAGAGCACTGAGTGATGCCGGTTGGGGAACCCGGATCTTGTGTGCAGCATCTGCAGGGTCACTCACTGGAACAATAAGAACCATAACCTTAAAATTAACCATGAAGCAGCGTTCTTTGGTTCTTTTGGTATTCTTTATTCAGCATCTTGGACCATTTGTCCTCATGGGGTACCTACATTTTTTTCAGGGTGAGTCTCAGCTGCACTCCTACACCTTCAGGTCTGGATGCTGAGTGATGCTACCGCGTTCTGTAAGCGTTAAACGTGAGAGACCGGGCACTTGGCTTAGCATCACAAAAGCTTCAAGTACCTCAAGCACTGGAAGGAACTGGGGAGGAGGGAGGGGCTCTGGGTTCTGAGAGGGTCTTTAAGGATGGAGCGGGGCAATCACATGTCAGATGTCATCAGTATACCCCACTGCAGAGGGACCCCCTCCCTCCCAGCACTGTTTACAGAGGACCGCTAGGATTTCCTTCTACACCATGAAATAATTAGAGGCCCAGCGTGAAGGGGCAGCATCGGGCTACGAGTCGGGGAGATGGGGGGGGGGGCGGCAGCTCAGGCACGCTGAGGGGCATTTTAATGCCCCCTATTTGTAATGTGGTATTAAAAATCCCTGAGGGTTTCTCAGCCTGAAGATAAAAATCACCCGTCCATTACACCAGCTCCACCTCCCATAAAGATGGAGTTTGTAGTTCTACAGTTCCGTTCTGTAGTCCATCTGTTCCACTACATACTCTGTTAGTCGCCTTTGGTATGTTCTCTGATGATCAAGACCATCCCTCCATCCACCCACCAATCGATCCATCCCTCCATCCATCCTCACTCTATTCATCCATACTTCCACCCAACCTCCACCCCAACATCCATCCATTACTCCATCCACCCACCCATCCCTACACCCACCCATCCATCCCTCCATCCACCCACCAATCAGTCCATCCCTCCATCGATCAATCCATCCCTTCATCCATCACTCTATTCATCCATACCTCCACCCAACCTTACATCCATCCATCGCTCTGGCCACCCATCCATCCATCCCTCCACCCATCCATTCATTCATACCTTCACCCATCCCTCCCTCAACCCATTCCACCATCCATCCTTCCCTCCAACCATCCATCCATCACTCCATTTATACATCCATCCATCCTTCCATCCCTCATCCCATTCCTCCATCCATCTGTCCATCCACCCACCCATTCATTTATTCATCCCTTCATCCGTCTCTCCATCCAAACCTCCACTCATCCAATACAGCGTCTTTAACAGGATCAGTCTGTAGGAGCACGTTTAGTCTTCACAGAGCCCTGACCTTTGACCTGCCAAACACCTCAGGGATTGAACTGGAACCTCGACTTTATCCTGAGGTTTAGGGTCTGACCTCATGAATACGCCTTCGACTGCAGAGCCACAAACAACAGGCCTTCGCTGCCTTGAGGGAAGACGTTTAGACGGGTGGAGGAAGTGGGAGCTCATTGGTCAGCGTGTTGGGCTGTCAATCAGAATGAAGGGGGGGGGGGGTTCTGAGTTCTGACCCCAGCCGTCCAGACAGGAGGATTGTAAGTCACTTTGGATAAAAGCGTCTGCTGAATAACCGGTATGAAAGCAGGTCGGCATGGTGATGGAGGGGTGTGAGGTTCCTCTGGGTTCTCCAGTTTCCTCCCACCATCCAAAAACATGCATTTAAGGTGAATTGCCTGCTCTAAATTGCCCCTATAGATAGTGTGTGTCTGTGTAAGTGAATGAGTAAGTGTGTGTGTGCCCAGAAATGGTTTGGTGCCCTGGCCTGGGTGCATCTGCCCAGAGCCCAAAATATTCTCCCCTGGATGATCATGAGGAACCCTACCCCCCCCCCTTCCCCAGGGAAAAATAACGGATGGATGGTATTCTAGCACGGTGGTTTAGTGGTTGGCATGTTCTCCCCTTAGCATTAGGGATTCCCGGTTCGAATCCCAATCTGGGTGAAGTTTGCATGTTCTCCCCGTGCCCACGTGGGTTTCCTCCCACAGTCCAAAAACATGGCCCAAGGCCAATTGAGTTCTCCAGATTGCCCCATATAGAGTGTGTCTGTGTGAGTGAGTGTGTGCCCAGTGATAGATTGCCCCCCTGTCCTGGGTGTATCTGCCCAGCGCCCGAAACGTTCTCCCCTGGATGGGTATGGGGAACCCCCCCCCCCCCCAGACCCGAGTAGTAAAAAATAATGGATGGATATTCTAGCATGGTGGCTTAGTGGTTGGCATGTTCTCCCCTCAGCACTAGGGATTCCCGGTTCGAATCCCAATCTGGGTGGAGTTTGCATGTTCTCGCCATGCCCGTGTCGGTTTCCTCCGGGTTCTCCGGTTTCCTCGCACAGTCCAGAAACATGGATCAAGGTCAATTGAATTCTCCAAATTGTGTCTGTGTGAGTGAGTGTGTGAGTGATAGATTGGCGTCCTGTCCTGGGTGTATCTACCCAGCGCCCGAAACGTTCTCGACCTGGATGGGCATGGGCATGGGGAACCCCCCCCCCCGCGACCCTAATAGAGGATACAGCAGAAGATAATTGATGGATGGGTATTTTAGCAGTTTATGACATCACAACCATCCCCTGTGTTGTGTATTGAGGTTGTACAAATGCAACGGAATGAGTCACTGTTCCTGAATTCCGTGTCTCCATGACAACAACGCAAACTCGCTGCTTCACGCATGACGGAGACACTCGGAACGGGGAATTTCGATCCCAGAAGCACTTGACTCGCTGCCAGTGAAAATCAGGGAAAATCCGGAGGGAGTGTGTATGGCCGGCAGGTGTGTGTGTGTGTGTGTGTGTCGAGCTCTGCAGTCCCATACAGTCGCACTGAGGTGAGCCGGGTTCTTCGGACAGGTGCAGCGTTCCGCTCCCCCGCCGCCGTCGCGGGAAGAATCGTGCAGATTGCTGGCAGCGGCAGCGCTTCACACCTGCCTTCCTTCCAAAAGACGCCTTTTCAGGTCCCTTCACTCGCGACGCGCTCACGCCCCCGACCGCGGCACGGGAGCGAGGTGCGGACTGAAGCCTCAACCACCCGCCCCCCCCAGGTTTCCCACCCGCACGCCGTGAAGAGGGGGATTCCGTCAAAGTGAGGAGGGCCCGCTGTGCTTCCCTGTTGGTCTTGGCGTGTTCCAGCATTCTTTTTTGGGGAGAATCCAGAATCCAGAGTGTTGCATAAGAATGTTGTGAAAAGGCCTGTCATCGGTGTCGGACCGAGCCGCTGGAGCGCCGCTGACGGATCTGTTCCAACAGCACCGAGCTGGAACCCACCAGATCAAAGGCTTCGGGACACGTCACCCTATACCAGCATTTTAATGACATGCCACTCGGGGCTTTTCTGCAGGGATTTGGAGAGCATTCATTCAGGCTCACAATCTCAGTTCTAATTCATCCCTAACGTGTTCTTGAACAGGTGGGGGTCCGGGTTCTGTGCAGGTCTCGGTTGGCACACCGATCTCCCTTGCACTGCAACACTCGACCTGAAATATGAACCTTTAATCCCGGGGATGAATTAGAACTGAGATTGTGAGCCTCTCGTCCAACATCGGTGTCTGACCTCACGGATTACGACTGTATGTAACAAGCAACGCTGGACAATACTTCTAACAGTTTGGGGAAGGCCCATGCCCCTGTGCACGGAGATGCAACGTCTTGAGATGAACTAGAACTGCGATTGTGAGCCTCTCATCTCGAATCAGTGTCTGACCAATTGATGAATGATGAATGATGATGCCATGATGATGTCATTAAATCTCCTGTAAGTCATAACAAGCAACCTTGGAGAATTACATATTTCCAACCTTGCAGAAACAGTTTGGGGAAGGCCCTTTCCCCTTATTTCTCCCAGTATCCCTGTGCCCCATTGCACAATATGGAAGCAACCTGATTGGTCCAAACACGGAAATGACCTCAACCCTATTTAACACCTTTGGGATGAACTAGAACTCCAACACCAGTGTCTGACCAAGCTTCCAACTTTGAGGAAACAGTTTGGGGAAGGCCCTTTAGGTCCATATGGATGTAATGGGATACGTCTGTTGTGAATAAGTGGACCTCAATCCTACATCAGACCTTTGGTATGAACGAGAACAGAGGCCTTTCGTCCTGCATCGGTGTCTGACCTCACTGACGATCTTCTGGCAAACGCTTCCATAGACCCAGCTCACAGAGGGGAACGTACAGATTATTTGTTCTGTGTGCCTTAAAGCTAGAACTAAGGAACAGGAACTTGAGGGAACTGTTCAGAAGCAGAAGGTTTCCTCTGAGCTGCCACCATCCAAAAGTGAGACGACTCAATGGACAGGAAAGAAAACAGAGCGGCGCGAGAACATGCGCCGAGGGCCGGGATTGTTCCCGAATGGGTCGGGGGGGTTAAGTCAATATCTCCTCGGTCTAGACGGCATCCTCCGGCTACCAGAACGCCATTGGCGAAGGAGAGAGGAGCTGGATTTAAACACGTCACTCGTCGGGTCGCGAGCGATGGGACGCCTCTGATGATCTGAGAAATGGTCGATAATGCGAATGTTGTCAGGCCCTGAGAGAGAGAGAGAGAGAGAGAGAGAGAGAGAGAGAGGGAGTGGGTGGCAGCTGCAGCGACTGAGCGACGTCAGCAGAGGGATTGTCTGAGTCGCAGTCGTGGGTCTCGGGGAAACTTTTTTGGCGGTGGGGGCGGCGGGGGCGGCGCCTGGCAAACGGCCGACGTTGTGTGGAGGGACCCAAAGGCTCCGAGTGTTTTGGGTACGACTTCCATGTCAGAGAAATCTGTTTCCTTTGGCCTGTATGATAGTGGTGGGTCGGATCCTTGTTCTCCACTGGGCGCTGTCATCGGCTTCATTTCCTCCTCCACCTAAAACAGCCAGTGACACCTCAATGTGACGGCTCCTTGACACGCGAGAACTTCCAGATAGAGGAACAGTCCCTATTCAGAAGGGGTTTTGGTAGGACCTCCATAATCAACGACATATTACAGAGCAGGTATGATTAGGGATTCGGGTGGTGGAGGATTCTTAGTCCTGCAGTGACCCAGACATGGTGGTGCAGATGTGTCTCCACTCACTGTACACTCTGCAGTACTCCTCCACCTCCTCCAATGTTCTACCTTGTTCTTCATCCTCGATCAGCGATGCCAACACTCCACCACCATGTCAGTGTGAATAATCCACCACCCTAATAACACCGACTCTATCCATGGTCCTGATCATCAGAGAACATACCAAAGGGGACTAACCGAGTATGTGGAGGAACAGATGGACTACAGAATGGAACTGCAGAACTACAAACCCCATCTGTATGGGAGGTGGCGCCAATGTAATAAACGCACAGTGTCGAGACAGTAAGGTGGGCGGGGCTGATGACCGGGTTCCGTGTGGGCCAGTCAAGTTCCTCCAGCCCAACCGTGGATTTATGAACCCCCCGAGTTGCGTGGATGCTGTCCAGCTCTGAAATCCAACACCGCCTGCAAACCTCATTAGTCTAAGAGAATAAATAAATGAGCGGTACAATTAGTTTTACATCCGGAACGGAGCTTTAACAAACAGCGTTTAGAGAACCTCACTGAGATGATGATGATGATGATGATGATGATCTCATGACGACCAGGTGTGGCAGACAAACCATGTCCCATCGAACCGTCAGCACATTAAAACATCTTATTTTCTTACTCAGAGCCAGAGCGCCGTGTGATCCAGATCAGATGTGATGGAGAGGAGGCCAGGCGCTGTTCGGGTGGAACCGCTCCGTACGCTGAAAAGTGAGACCCTCAAGGACTTGCTTTTCCTCCAGACTTTCATTCATAAGGTTTCGGGTGGCTGGAACTTTCAGGGGGTTGGAGCGGTGCTCGGGGTTGTAGTACATGTAACTCAACACTGAGGGTCCGGGAGGTGAGGGGTCTCAGAGCTCCACTTAATGGACTCTGACAGGTCGATCGGGGGAACATTGTAGTCAGGTTTCCTGGAGCTTCCACCGAAGCTGGAGGCCAAAGGAAAAGAAAACGCTCCCTAAATAGAGTCATACGCCGTCGCGGCCCCCCCCCCCTCCCTCCCAACCCTCCCCCCCCGTGAGTCGTATGGTACGACCCGCAGTACACGCAGCTCTGCAGGACCGTATTCTTAATAAAAACAACGATTCAGACAAAATACAGACGGCGAATATCACTGCGAAATATCAGAGGGAGGCGGAAACATGTTGAAATGTCATCAGAGGCGAGATTTAAATCAAAAGAATAAGGAAATCATATTGCAGGCGTACCGTGGATGATCATGACGTCTTTAAACCAGAGACTTTTGTGATCCTGATTTTTAATAATCATGCTATGAGGGTCGTTTATGTGAGATTTTAGGTCAAATACAGCCTCCCTGAGTCATACAGATGGACTTTGCGGTTCTACAGTTCCAAATGTGTTAGTTCTCTGGCTTCCAAACGACCGACCGACAGGCCGACCCACGAACCAATAGACTGACCAACAGACAGATCGACCCACTGACCCACTCTGACAGACTGACCCACCATCCGACAGAACAACGGACCGTCCCACAAACCAACAAACCGGCAGGTCAAAAGGTGTACATAATAAAAATAATAATAATAATAATAAGAGCGGCACAGTGGCTTAGTGGTTAGCATGTTCGCCTCTCAGCACTAGGGATTCCCGGTTCGAATCCCCATCTGGGTGGAGTTTCCATGTTCTCCCCGTGTCTGCGTGGGTTTCCTCCTGGTTTTCCGGTTTCCTCCCACAGTCCAAAAACATGGATCAAGTCAATTGAATTCTCAAAAATTGCCCCATATAGAGTGTGTTTGTGTGAGTGAGTGTGTACCCAGCGATGGATTGGCGCCCTGTCCTGGGTGTATCTGCCCAGCGCCCGAGACGTTCTCCCCTGGATGGGCATGGGGAACCCCCCCCCACGACCCTAATATAGGATAAAGCGGAAGATAATGAATGAATGAATGAATGAATAATAATAATAATCAGTAAAACAGATGTTGATCCAAAAAAACAAACAGTGCACGTCCAGTGCCCTTGGTAACCTCAGTGACCTCGGTGACATTCTTTATTAATAACACATGATGTAATGTCTTTATCTCTGACATCGCAGTGTCTCCTGACTCTGGTTTATCTTCACAGGGACAGGAAGACGATCCGGAACAGATAAAAGGTAAAGACTCTGCAGCAGAGCTGTTCACTCTTCACCCTCACACCCTCACACCATCACAGCCCCCGTAGTCAGGGTTCCGATCCGCATCTCGCTTTCTCTGCACTTTAGACCTCTGTTCTGTAAGACGTGTGTTTTAACTCAATGGAAATGCAACCCCATGACACATCATCCGCACTGGACTGTGGTTTCATAAAAAGTCCGTCAGAGAAAATAGGGAGCGATTAAATATTGGTTCCAGTCAGAACTGCACAGAGAAAAGGAAGAAAACATGTTCATCAAAGAAACTAAAAAACAAAACGACAATTTGGAATTGTGCAGAAAAAGAAAGGTTTGCAAAAGAAAAAATGAAGAAATAATCAAATATATTTCTATTCTATTAACAAAACACATGAGACAAAAATATTGGGACACCTTTACCTTACACCTTCAGGGGCTTTTACAACATCCCTTACTAAGTTTGGTTCCCCCTCCCTTTTAATGCAGCTGTGTGTCTGGAGGATTTGTTGCTTATTCATCCAGAAGAGCTGGACAAGGGAACTTGACTTGCAATCACAGTTCTAATTCATGCCGTTTATCCAGTATAGATTGATGTCAGGACTTCAGGGCCAGTCGGATCCTTTCTACATCTTTAGCAACTCATTATGGGTCTTGCTTTATGCGTTCCCCAAACTGTTTCCACAGAGTTGGAAGCAAAGCAAATACATAGCTGATTAATTTTATACTCCTGAATTAAATTATAAAGATGTGTGTGCTTATATTGTTGGTCTTATATACGTAAATGCATAAATAGGCCGAAATATATAATTGATGCATTAATCAATGAAATGCATTATCAAAATATATAAAACTATATTTACATGTATTGCTTGTAAGTTTATTTTTATATCGTATATCCTTATTTAAACTAAAATAATCTCATCATTTAAACCTTTATACATTTCAAGTGCAATTTTGCGTAATTAATTGTTCCTTTTGTTCCTGTAAGGCATTAAATAAAGGATCAAAGGCTTTTAAACTTAATTCGTACAAGGTTCATTGGAAATACATACAGAACACATTTACAAAATTTTTTTTATTTATATGGATATCCGTAAATAAATCAAATATGAATACATTTAATATGTAAAAATAAATGGGGCATTATTTTTTTTGTGAAATGTCGATTTAAGAATGCACATAATTTATTCTATATAGTGTTTGTCGTTAATGTTCCACATCTATGCAAACTAAAGGGAAAATCTATATTTAGACTATTTATAAAAAACAATAAGGAGTTAATAAGGGGAAACTGACAGTGTTGATGTTGGAATGTTGGTTGAATTGAAACCTTTTTTTAATTAATTGCGATTTTTTTTTTTGGTGTTTATTATAAAGTGCGTAAAGCGCGCGCTTTCTTTTTAAAGCTGTTTCCACTGGATGGGTTAAAGTTCTCCTTTAAACTCGTCCTCAGCATTAAGCCAATTCAGGTGGGAAGCCTCGGGAGCGAGGTGTCTCAGATGAAACTAATCATTCATCATTATTTTATTTAAAGAAGTGAAAGCGGCTGCAGCTGTAACGCGTCCGAGCCTCCTGCGATTCAGTCGGGAATCCATGCCATAAGCAGAAACACACTCACTATCTATCGACTTTGTTAAAAGTTATAATCATTGATGCCAATCTGCACCGCGTTGTGAGGAATCTGCAGGAGCGCAAAGTGAAATTTTAAGGCATTTGGAAGGAAAGTTTGCTAAAATAACGCAGCTTTTCTCCTCTTTTCAGAATGATAGGCGTGCTTAACTCTGGTGAGGAGGTGCGGTCATGGGGGGGGCAGAAAGCGCTCCAAAAAAAAGTTCCTCCCAAACTAAAAGTTGGCATTAAATGTCGGCGCAGTTGCACAGCTGGATTAGCGGCAGTAATGCTCCAGAGCGCCGGCGCCATCTGAACCCGCGACGCTCCCGCACCATGTACTGGAGAGACGAGCAGCCGCTCAGCGGCCCCGCCGTGGAGGAGCTCAGCACGGGCAGCCAGAGCAAAGTGAGTACCCCTGAGCGGCTGCCTCACCTGTGCAGACCTGCCGTCGTCTCCCGGATTCCTGCGCAGAGCGCCGCGCACCGCCCCGCCGTCTGGAGGCGCTTATTAAGGAGCTGCGCCTTTTCCGAACCGTGCGCGTTCTGCAGCTTTGCGGCTGGTTCTGTTGAGTCCAAAGCCACTGCAGAAACCCAAAGCCTGACGCATTAAATTATCCTATAAACGCGTTTAATGACATTCAGTGCAATTATAGAATCCTAATTTAACATTTTACCAAAATCCTCAAATATTTCTGATCATTTTGGCGCTTTTTTTCAGCTTCAGTTTCACATACCGGAGGGAAATTTAGTTGTTTTTATTTCCTATCTTTGCCTTTTCTGGATTATATGTCGGATTATCGCCTGCAGCTGTGCGGCAACCGGTTTATCGTAAAGGCCGCCAATTGAATTTGCGTTCATTTAAATAATTCTCACGCTGAAGAAACAGAATGCAAAACGTTCTGTCTGCTGCATCACAAAGTGTAATCTCCTGAAAAAACCTCCTGAGCGCGTAGCTGTAGCTGGATGTTGCATCTCAAACGATACAAAACCGCAGAGGCACAACATCCCGCTCTGTCGAAATAAATAAACGACAGATTTGATTAATCATGCGCGATAATTAACAAACAAAAACAAATTACAAGGTAAATAAGGTCCCAGATTATACCATCAACGGTTCCAGTGCATCCAGTTTTGTTGTTCTTTGTGAATCCATTTTACTGATAAAACTTAAATCAGTTTAATTTAAAAAAAAAAACAAAAAAAAAATGATTCATTATAAAAGCTGAAATTTGCGGCGACAACTCATTTAAAATAGCGTTGTCTATAATCACGGCTCTAAAATATTTCTTCAAAGGTTTAATTTGTAAAAAAAAAAACGATATAAAACCTTGAAATGTGCATTATTTGTTCAAATGGTTCTTATGGAAAATGTGGTATATGATTTTGTAGAGAGCCATTTAAGTGCGTGTATATATATATATATATATATATATATATATATATATATATATATATATATATATATTAACTTATATTTGTGCAAACCCCATTTTTGGTGTTGTGTAGAACCATAACACCTTTTCACCGTGCAGAGAATCTTTTTAAATAAGCATTCATATGACTGTTAGTGTGTTTATATTTTAATGAATCCATACAGAATCCATGTCACAACGAATATCAGACTCCAGTGTGATTTTAAAATCGACAACCACAAATCTGAGAATTAAATTAAGGCTCAAATCATACAGCATGCGGTTCGACTCCAGAGCTTTTATAAGCAGAACTCTGCACACGGTGCAAAACGGTCCAAAATAATCATACTTTGGCTCTTTAAAAAAAAAACGTTCTGCAGTGAAGCATCTGCTGCTCAGAGAACCACAAAGAAATGTTTGAAATGAGGGTTGTGTAACTGCAAACCTAAAACTATGAATCAAGGCCCTCTCCCTGCAGGGTACCCACACGTACAAACACAACAATATACACAGTGCTGCATCACAAAACGCATGAAATCACAACGAGGACCTACACAGAGCACATTTTCTAGATGAAAATCACTATATTTCTCGGGAACTGGTGGCATGAGGACTCTCATGTTGGACACTTGTTGTGTAGAGATTTGTTTGTCGCTTGCAAATCATAGATTTGACAAATCATATCTTGTGTATTTGTTTATGTTGACTACGCTTGCTCTTTTATTGTCTATCTAACTTAAATTTTGAAGTAGTTAATCATTATGTACAGGGAAGGACCCAAAGTGTGTCACTGCTGACCTGAATGTAGTAAAGTGAGCTGGACTGTTAATGTCTCTTAAAATACAATAACATTGAGTTTGAGCTTCATATTTTGCAGTATTTGTTTGTGATGGTCTGTTATCTTCACATCACGACACATTCTGCATTTTGGAGTCATGTCTTGTTTTTGGGCTTTTAATAAAATCCTATAAGGAACAGTTTGTGCGTTCTGGGAATCTTTTGTGTGGAACCGTTGAGCTTTGCCACTTTTAATGTCCATTTCATACTTTGTGTCTTTATAGAGGGGTGTATTTTAGGATCATATCTACATCTAATTAATATATTGTTTTATTTATCTGCTAAGCAGTCTTAAACATGTTGAAGTTACAACAAGCCTCTGCACATTTTAATGCGCTGCTACTTTATATTTACTAAATTATACATATTGGGGGGGGGGGGGGGGGGGTTATTATTCAGATGTAGTCTGCAGAAAGTTTCAGATTTAAAGTTTTGCAGATTTAACGTTCAATGGCAGATTTGTTAAAACAATCAGAAACAGAAGTAAACTGTGCATGGGATCATGTTTAGTTGGATGTTCTGTATTAATGACACTTGTTTAGACTGCAGTGATCAAGTGAGTATTATAAGTTGACTTCTTTGCCACAATGTAGAATTTACATTTATATACCACACCATGTTAAATACTGGACATTAGAATACTATGTGTATTTTACAGGGACTTAAAAAAAGTACATATTTAATACAAACATAAATAAAAGAGCCTTATATGGCAAAAAGTGGTAAATGATGTATATTCTGTTTTTTAAGATGGGAGACCTTTGTGCTCTTTGGGTTCCTTCATGTGTCATGGTTCTGTTTGACGAACTTAAAGGGTTCTGTTCAGAACCATAAACGCTTAAAGAACCATGTGTATGCTTAAAAGGCTCATTGCGTTATATAGACAGGGTGTATTTGGTTCCTGTATATGGTTCCAGGCAAAAGCATTCAAATGGTTCTTCCATTGCTAATCATTAATTTTATTTTTTAATCTGTGAAACTGTGTTCTGGCTTTTGATGGGTTTTTATTTATGTATTTATTTGAGGGGGGATTTCGGACAGACTTTGGGGAAAGAGTTAACTAAGCATGGCGTCGTGCGTGGAGTGAGAACCATTGCGCAGTGGAGAGGGCTGACTGCCATTATTTCAAGTGTCCTGCTTGTTTGGATAATTCGGGGGGTTTGGCATCACTGCGCCCTGCGCGAAAGTGCGGGGTCGTTATTAAGTGCGCAGGGCGGCCGCACAGGTTAAAAGGGCGGCTCTCAAGCGAGCGAGCGTCCGCCTGAAGCGCTCCGACGCGCCGCCGCTCGCCATGCCGCAGGACCGCGCCGCGTACGCGCTCCGGCTGCAGCTGCAGCTCCCCCGGGACAAAGCAGCCCCGCCGGTAGGGACCCGGGTGACCCCGGGTGGGGTAACTCTGCAGGGGTGGCGGGTGGGTGGCAGGCGGGTTGGGTTCGGTTCGGTTGCATCCTATTAAACAAACTGGCTCTTTTATTCCAACTGTTTGTTTTTCCTGCTTCTCGTCCAGACCTCGACGCAGGACCTCATGGATGAAGAGGTGTCGTGTTTGTCCTCCTCCTCTTCCTCCTCCTCGTCTCCCACCGGCTCCTCGCCGCATGTCATGAACGAAAAAGCCGTCTGCACCAGCTGCGGGCTGGAAATTGTCGACAAATATCTTCTCAAGGTAAAAAATAAACATTATAGTCTGTAATCTTTAAAAATTTTATAAATTAATATAAAAGCGACCTGCCGGCGGGATTCCGGCGTCTTAATTAAGCCGTTAGCTCGTAGCCTGTTAGCTTCCGAACCAAATGACCCCAGAAGTTCTTAATTAAACACACGCATCCTAATTTGTCGCCAAACATGATCAACTCGCCGAACATAAGCAAGTTTATTCAGACTGAATGTATAAACTCACTTATACACGTCACACTGGACTTTATTTATTTGTCCAATATTTTTTTTTAATATAAATAAAAAAAATATATATACATTTACAAGAAATGCGTTTTAGGTGGCGTGCTATTTAATTTGCGCACGATATTATTAATTAATCAGATTTAATTTTGTATGGTATTTCAATCCAGTAGTTGTTAAAAGTATTTATCGTATCTAATTTTTTACATTTCTCTTCATTTTAATTAAAGCGAAATTCGCAGGCAATTAACAAAATTGTGGGATTGGTCGGGCCACTGTTAATTGGTGATATGTTTTTAATTGCCTATCTGGTTAATTAAAGATACACCAAACTTTTTTTTTTGCAATTTTTTTTATATAATTGTTTAGTATGAATATTTATGGATATAAATAAGACTAATGTTAAGAATCATGGTACACTTTGCTCACACTTGGTAGTGTTTCCTACAGGGAAACTTAAAGAACTTCTTTGGGGACAAATGTGTAAATAAAGGTACTTTAATGAGAACAGAACCAGAGACGAAGCCTGTACGCCGGGATAGGCTGGAATATTGAATGTAGTAACGGCTAACCGGACTTTTTCCACTCAGGGCAAACAATTTATCGTTGTTTTATTACTTTATAAATGTTTTTTTTTTTTGAGTCGACACGGGCGCGTTTTCGTTCCTTTATTTTTCTTTATTTTTTATTTTTTTCTTTCTTTTTTTTTTTTTTGGGGGGGGGGGGGGGGGGGGGCTGCTCGGTAATCCGTACAGCCGCTCACCGTTTGTCGTGTGCTCCGCAGGTGAACGACATGTGCTGGCACGTGCGCTGCCTCTCGTGCAGCGTGTGTCAGACGTCACTCGGGCGGCACATCAGCTGCTACATCAAAGAGAAGGAGATCTTCTGTAAGCTCGACTACTTCAGGTGCGTTTCTCACCGGCGGCTTCGGACGTCCTCGTAATGGCGACCCGCTGAGGGCTGGCTGGTGTCGATTCGTTCGTTTGTTTAAATCTAAAGTTTGTTTAGTTGTGTTTAAACTATTTGTATCCGGGACTTTTTAAAAATGCGTTCAGTAACGAAATATCACAGTGTTCCGGACGCCTCTGCGTGGATATAAACATTGAGGGAGTTGAAAACAAATCGCTGTTACGTCATTGTCAGTCGAATAAATTGCAACACAAACCCCCAAAATTACAGCATGACGTCGATCAAATAATTGAAACTATAAACGGGGACAAATACAAAGCCTTTAAACTTCGTAACATTAAACCGGACACCTTCCGTTGAAAACCAACGCATTACTGCCTCCCGCTTTCATAACTGTTCTCCGTACACAACACTGACCGTCTGTTTTTAATCAGTTTATTAAAATTTTTAGTTCTTTCTACAGCAAAATAATATTTAGTTTTTAAAGGGAACTTTTTTTTTTTTTATTAAACCGAACGTGATTTTGCATAGCGTAATTAAGTTGTCCGTAACACCGTGACTACTTGTGTATTCATGATGTTAATTGTTCAGAACACATTTTAATAATATTCTACAGAAAAACCTAAATTTAGGATGTAAACTTAATATTATATAGTAAATGATGCTTTATTGTCAACGTTCCCAATACTCTAATAAATATACATAGATTTTAGTTGTGTAGTAGTGGAACCAACTTAAAACTTAAAAAAACTAAGTAAATATTGGTAAAGTTAATTTATGATAAAATTATGTTCTGGATGATTTCCACTTTTTTTAAAGCATATTTTTTAAAAATATGATTTTAAATGTATGGAATTCGAAATATTTGATTAATATTGGTATTATTTAGTGTTTGTAAAATTGCCTATGGATTCATTACTGGCTCTTTAAGGTCCATGTTTGATACCAAAGTACAGACTGGAGACTAAACTATACAATCTGTGTCATAAAGTGCTGCATAAGTAGTGTCTCATTCTGTAGTCTTTATTATTCCCACATTCAAGACTTTGAATCTAAACAGGACGTTAAATGGTAAAAATTGTGCTTTCCCTCCCAAAAAAAATGTCCTTAAGTTCATAAATACAGTACCAGTCAGATGTTTGGACACGCCCCCTTTCAGATCCACTTATTGTCCATGTTCTCAGTTCCGGTCACCTAAAGATGGACTTTGTAGTTCTACAATTCCAGACTGTAGTTCATCTGTTTGTGTTACACAGTACATGCTGTGTACGTAGTTCCACCACAGAGCAGGGATTATTGGGTGGGTGCATTATTCCTATCCCAGCAGTGTCACTGAAGTGTTTAAGTGGAACTACAGTAGCACTGCTGCGTTAAAACCCCTTCACCACATCAGTGTCCCTGCAGAACTGACCAACAATCCACCACCCAAATGATACCCGTTCTACGATGGTCCTGAGGGGACTAACAAAAACAAAGGACGCAGATGAACTACGGTCTGTAATTGTAAAACTACAATGTCCATCTCTATGGTAAGTGGAGGACATGGAGGATGAAGGTGTGTCCAAACTTTAAAATGACATTGACGTGATTTTTCCACTTGTCCTCTGTTGTGTCCAGGAAGTACGGGACGCGGTGCGCGCACTGCGGCAGGAACATCCACTCGAACGACTGGGTCCGCCGGGCCAAAGGGAACACCTACCACCTGGCCTGCTTCGCCTGTTTCTCCTGCAAGCGGCAGCTCTCGACAGGCGAGGAGTTCGCCCTGGTGGACGAGAGAGTCCTGTGCAGAGTTCATTATGACCGCATGCTGGACAACCTGAAACGTGCCATGGAGACCGGTGAGCGTGACTCGCCCTCACGTGTTGAGCTCCATCTTATTGTTATGGTTTTATAAAACTCGGTGTCATTTTTGTCAAATTACCCCCCCAGGATAATTTATAACATCCCACACTCAGTTGGTTCCTAATTTGTGGGGGTTGGAGTGTGTCTGTTTGCATTTGAGAGGTCAGACATGGCAGCAATTTTTTTTATTTATTTTTTTTTTTGTTATTCCACACCAAACCCAGCCGGCCATGCCCTTATGAAACTTGCTTATATGGTCACGCTGGACTCCTAAAGCCTTCCCCAAACTGTTCCCATGAATTTAGAAGCCAACAGTTGCTTGTCTTTATACACGAGTGACACTGATTATAACACATTCTGAACATATTCTCGCATGATGAGAGACCCTGGGGGGGGGGGTCGTCACAGACACACTATGGATCAGAACCCCTCCCACCATGAGTACCCTAAGATTCTACACCTCCCCATTAACACCCCCTTGTGTCCTGACAGGTAAAGGAGTGAACGTGGAGGGAGCTGTGCCATCTGAGCAGGAGGTGAACCAACCCAAACCGGCCAAGAGGGCGCGGACGAGCTTCACCGCCGATCAACTGCAGGTTGGTTCAGCCTCCTGGTTGAGTTTCTGCATGGGGGGGGGTGGTGGTGTTGAATGTAGGTGTTGAACGTATGCTGTACTTTACACTGGAAGGTGATGCAGGCTCAGTTTGCTCAGGATAACAACCCCGACGCGCAGACACTGCAGAAACTGGCTGAAAGGACCGGGCTCAGTCGCAGGGTCATCCAGGTAACACCGTCTCACCGCGGGGTGTCAACAGTTCTAAATTACTGTTCCGTTTCGGCATTTATTTATTTTTTTCATTCCCCTTTCCCCACTTAAGGTTTGGTTCCAGAACTGCAGAGCCCGTCACAAGAAGCACGTGAGTCCGAACCACACGTCTGCGGCGCCGGTGTCCTCCATGCAGCCAGGCAGACTGTCTCCGCCTCTGATGGAGGAGCTGCAATACACCGGGTTCACGCCTGTCGACACCCCCATGCTCACCACTCTGCACTCTTATATGGATGGTAAGTCCTCACTCACTCAGATTCTCCAACCGTACAGATGGACTTTGTACTGTAGTTCTACAATCACAGACTGTAGACTCTATGACTGACAGTGGACGAAGTGTGTCCTGAGGTCCTCTGTGTTCTACGGTCCAGCAGTAACCACTGCTTCCAAATTAGTACATTATGTCCAGATGAGAATTTGTGACTACAGTCTGTAATTTCTTAGAACTACAAAATGCATCTGTAACATGGAGGCAGGAGAGACAGTCTACAGCTTCCACCTTTGTTTTGCAGTCCAGTCCCCAACGTCGCTGGTGTTCCAGCCCCTCCTGCCCCATTCGTTGACACAGCTGCCCATCGGCCACGCCTGAGACAAAGCCCGCCCCGTCAGAGTCTTGAGGAAAGCATCAGGACGGTCTCAACCCCCGCCCCCAACCCGAACTGTTCTACCTTTTCATAGGTTCACACTGAAGGATTGTTCTTTAAGGAACTGCTAATGGCCCGAGAGCGAGTTCACTGTAATTCTGAAAGGCTGAGCTTTTTTTTGTTCCTTTTTTTGGTTTAATATATAAATATATATATATGATGTCTATATAATGGTCGACTGAATCACACTTTAATTTATTTCCTGTATGTGACCGAGCACTTTGAGTACATTTGCTGAATTCTTTCGTTGTTTCGGTTCGGTGAACAGCTGCGTCTTTTTTGTTTCGTGGTGGACGGATCTGAACAAGTGGAATCTGATCAAAAGCCAATAAACCTGTTTGATTATGGGATTCGTGAGCGAGTGTGTGTGGGGTACCGACACCACGAGGCGCTGTGCACGGTGTAACCAGTCCGGACACGATTCCTGGTTCAGTGGAGTCTGAGTCTACAGTAATGTTCTTACAGGGTTCTTATGATGGCAGCGTGGCAATTTTGCACCTGATTCGTTACATTTAATGTGGGCATGGGGAGAACATGCAAACTCTAGGAAGCTTCAGGCTGTGGGTTGAAGCACTTCCAGTTATACCACCCCATGGGTTGTCTGAAATCGCATACTAAACTGTGAGTACTATTTCTTGTCTAGTTAATCTGGTAAAGTAGTAGGCTTGGTCAGTATGTCAACATGGCTTTAAAATAAAATTCAAGGATAATTTTGTAGTTCTAAACTTGGGCATGTTCTCCTCATGGACAAAAGTCCAAGTCCCCACATATACAACCTTGTCTGCTTTACCAGGGAATCAGTTCCCAACCCATTTGCCGTTTGTTTAGAAGGAAACCCATGCAGACATGGGGAGAACATGCAAACTCAAATTATCTACACTGCCTGGAAACCAAACCCAGGACCTACTTTCTGTGAGGCCGTGATATTAAACAGTGTTTTCCTGATTCACCTTCTGCTCTGTGATTGACTTGTTTGTTGTTTGGAGGTGTACCTCCATGATGTTCCTCCACCCTCAGGCTTCTCCTCAGGGTTTGTGTTTGATCCTGCGGGAGGGATTTTTTTTACATGGTTGATTTTGTTTAAACAGCTGAGGCAACAAATTACAGCTCTCGATTAAGTTATTAGCAGGTGCCAATTAAAGTTAAACAGTGATGACAGATTTTGTCTGGATTCTAAAAAAAAAAAAAACTGATTTGTAAATCCTAGAGGAGCAGATGCTTTCTCACCAGTGTATCACAGGAGGTTTGGTTCCTCCTCTACATCAGCCAGTCTTTGGTCCCATCAGTAAGATGGCCATGGATTTAACTTGTGGAGTTTGCATGTTCTCCCTATTTCAGCTCAAATCTACGGACAGCTTGTTGAAGAGCTTCGCAGATACTTAGTCAACTTCAGAGGTGAGTTTGACGGTGGACCTCAACTGTCCCGTGATGAGTGAAGACTGACGATCCTTCAACAATTAAACCAACACTAACTTCTCCAACTCTCTTTACCTCATTTACCGTGGCTAGTCATGGATAAGTTCCTTCCCCAAACTGTTTTCACAAAGTTGGAAGCATACAGTGGCTGGGTCCATTTTTAAAAAAAAAATACATTTGAATTTAATAAATAAACGTGTATCCATGTATGTTTGTCACATTCAAGTCCATCACAACAAACTAAAAGCTTCTTTTTAGTTAATAAATCTCTGATGTGAAAGGTGTTTGTGTCTGTTTCTAAAACAACTTCAATGAGTAATAAATATGATAATTAGGAGAATTTGCTCTAAGTCAACATTTTAGAAAAACCTTAACAGATATTAACGCTTTGGCACAGCACCAAGGACATGACTTTTATTTTGAAGGAAAAATTTCCCGCCAGTTTTGTGGCCTCTTCAGTCTTTGGTAAGAAGTCAATCGCAAGCTGTTTGTGTTAGTTTACTAATTAATTTAAATGAACGTAAAACCTAAAATCACTGGGTTTAATAAAAAGTCAAACAGATCAATAAAATATACAATCGATGATTATTTTAATTTGGAATAAATCGCGTCAGTTATCTTTGTAGGTGACGAGTCGTTTTAAATTTGACCACCAGGTGGCGACAGAACTCCATCCACCTTTGATTATACTGTAAAGCACGCAGTATGCGGCATTTCCACCTGATAATGATCACGATCCGCTTCACAAACCCGAACATTTCATTTAATTTCATTTAAAGTTCTAAAGTGCTGAAGTTCACCCTTTGTATGTTTTTCTATGTGGTTGGTGTTATTATGGACAAAATGTCCAATCCAGCGCAGTTTAAATTAAAACCTTCGTAGGTGATGGTGTCCACAAAGACAAAATCTAAAGAGTCAAAGTCCACTGAGACAAGTCTGAACTTACAAATGATCCTGAAGGTCTCCTAAAATAATGCTCCTTAATCAATTATAAACATGGACCGCTTACTCTCAGGTCATATGTTAGGATCATGTGTTTGTATGTGTGGAATCCGGGTTCTCATGTTCTGAGTTTATTGGCGGATGATTAATAAATAAATTGTAAATAAATAAAAAATAAATTAAAAAAGTAAATAAATAAAAAAATTAATTGTACTGAATCCAGTCTTTGACGTCTTTGTTGTTTTTATTTGTAAAACATTTTTTTTTTTTTCTCGTACAAAAGATACAAATACACAACGTTCCCACGCAAACGTACAAAAACGTTGGTTCCATTATAAACTGCAGCGCTTCAGAACACCTGCATGTGAAAGTGAACGAGTCCAAACTCTAGCGTTCAAAAGAACTCGAACAAAAGCCGTTAATGTGGAACCTCTCCAACCACGTTCTCCAAAAAGCGCCGGGTCTCCGGCTGAATCGCGTCAAAGAGGTGCCGTTTCCATCCCAGCGTTCCATTTCCGGAGTCTGACGTTCTGAAACACACCTTAAAAAAAAACATTCCATCCCATCACGACCGGGGTATGTTTCAAGCATTGTGGGAACAGTTTGGGGAAGGCCGTCATTAAAGCTCCTGTGTGTACGGTGTGTTGGAGGTGTGTCCTAATACTTTTGATCATGTTGTGTGTTGTTAAAATGAAAAGGTCTGATCCTCTGTTCATGATACAAACGTCATGGTGCAGTGAGCATTCACTCATTAACTCGGCGTTGGGATGCTCCGGGATAAGGCAGCGTACACACTCAGCTGTGTGTGTGTGTGTGTGTGTGTGTGTGTGTGTGTGTGTGTGTGTGTGTGTATGTGTGTGTGTGTATGTGTGGTCATAGTGCATAGCACCTTCACAATCAGTGCAGCTGTATTACAGTACACATTAGAGCACCCTCCGTTATCAGGGGCCCTCAGGGGCCCTCACGCTCTGAGGTTGAGGCCCCGCCCCTCATTTCCTGGGGCTCTGCTCAACGCCCCCCAAAATTCTGCGCAATCCCGGCGACATGAGGAAGGGTTTCGCTGGAGTGCCATCGTTCCTCTCCAGATCTTCACCTGGCCCCAACAGGAGAACACAAGGAGAGAATAACGTGAGAACAGTGCCATCTGGTGGCTGCTTGGTTGAAGGGCGCGCGCGTGTGTGTGTGTGTGTGTGTGTGTGTGTGTGTGTGTGTGTGTGTGTGTGTGCAGTTTCGTTTACATTTATTCTGATCTATAGTTTGAGGCGGCACGGTGGCTTTAGTGGTTTACCATGTTCTCCTCTCAGCGCTGGGGATTCCCGGTTCGAATCCCCATCTGGTTGGAGTTTCCATGTTTTCCCCGTGTCTGCGTGGGTTTCCTCCGGGTTCTCCGGTTTCCTCCCACAGTCCAACAACAAGGATCAAGTCAATTGAGTTCTCCAAATTGCCCCATATAGAGTGTGTCTGTGTGAGTGAGTGTGTGTCCAGCGATGGATTGGCGCCCTGTCCTGGGTGTATCTGCCCAGCGCCCGAGACATTCTCCCCTGGATGGGCATGGGGAACCCCACTGCGACCCTAATAGAGGATAAAGCGGGAGATAATGAATGAATGAATGAGTACGGGCTCCCTCTTGTGGTAGACACGAGGTACTTACAGAAACACAGGAACAGCGTGTCCACACACATGGCGTAGACGCTGAAAAAGCCGTGGGCGATCAGGTAGGCGCCGAACACCACCGTCTGTCGGTGAGAGAGATCAGAGGTTCATTCATTCATTCATTCATCAGCATTCTGCCTCGGCATTCGTTTCCTAAACCTAATGAAGATTAACGACTTCTATATTAATGACTCCTGCGAGGAGTCAGCGAGGGGTTTACGGACCACTCAGCTCAGGAGTCAAATGAATCAATGATGAGTCAAATGAATCAATGAGGAGTCAGATGAATTTTTTTTGTAAAAATGACGTAAGATTTTAGAACATGGGATCCACTCGGAACGTAAACTCAAATACACAGCATCAGGGTTCTACAGTTAACGTGCGTGTCTCACCAGCAGGGGAACCCAGTAGTTGTTCAGCGGCGGAACCTCCTCCTGTATCACGGGAATCTTGTGTGTGAAGAGGAAGTAGCGATTATACCTGCAAACCCACACAGGAAGTGTTAGAACCCCAACGGAACCACAATGTGGCGCTCGGGAAAATTGGAAGGAGCCTTCAGAGAAAGGATGCCCTGCATTAAGAACCTCAACTTCATGGCAAGGAGGTCCCAGGTTCGATTCCCAGTCGGGACAGACAAGATCCGTCCTGTGTGGAGTTGGCATGTTCTCCCTGGATCTCTGAGTTCCTTCCACGTTTCAAAAACAGGTTGAAATTAGGACCCAGTGTTCTCAGATCTCAGTGTCTGTCCTGTGATGGGCAAACCATCACACCTACAGGAACCCAACCGAGAACCCATTTTATTCGAAGCAGGTTCTTTCCACTCTGTTTTGGAGGCGTGTCTGTGGGAATCATTTGTGAGATCAGACTCTGAAACCTCGGGTTTGATTCGTTCAACCTCGGCAAGTTGGCATGTTCTCCCTGGATCTCTGATTTCATTCATTCATTCATTCATTATCTCCCGCTTTATCCTCTATTAGGGTCGCGGGGGTTCCCCATGCCCATCCAGGGGAGAACGTTTGGGGTGCTGGGCAGATACACCCAGGACAGGACGCCAATCCATCGCTGGGCACACACTCACTCACACAGACACACTCTATATGGGGCAATTTGGAGAACTCAATTGACTTGATCCATGTTTTTGGACTGTGGGAGGAAACCGGAGAACCCGGAGGAAACCCATGCAGACACGGGGAGAACATGGAAACTCCACCCAGATGGAGATTCGAATCGGGAATCCCTAGTGCTGAGAGGAGAACGTGCTAAACCACTAAGCCACCGTGCAGCATCTCTGATTTCCTTCCACGTTTCAAAAACAGGTTGAACTTTGGACCCAGTGTCCTCAGATCTCAGTGTCTGTCCTGTGATGGGCGTGTGGCCTCACCAGGGTGTAACAACTGGGTGTCCCAATACTTTTCTTTATATGACGTAAGTGTTGATATACAAACCACATGACGGAGAACCGATCGGACTCACCCACACTTCCGGTCACCGCCAGCTTCCCGAGGAACAGCAGGAAGTCGGTAACCTTGTCCAGAACCGCGACCCTGTGGCGGAGGACGGCAGTGCTGAACGAGACGGAACCCGAGCCGGAGAACAGATCGGATCGGATCGGATCGGACGGTGTTTACCTCACCACGTTCCTCATGAGCAGGCAGAAGGCGTCCCGCGCCGACGCGCAGAAGCTCCTCCCGTAGATCGCCATCTGCAACCAATCAGCGGACACGGAGCTGTGTGAGACCGTGATGTCATGATGATGTCAGAATGGATCTGCGGGGCTATATGGACCGGACGCGGCGGTGCTGCTGGAGTTTCTAACGTCTGTGCGTTTACAGAGGTGGATGAAGGCGGATGAAGGCGGAGCTTCGGGGGAGCGTTCTGATTGGCTGCAGCGGCGCGACGAACTCACCATGATGTAAGCGTTCCTGTTCATGAAGCGAATGAAGCGCTCCAGACACCAGAAACAACATCTGAGACAGCAGAGCAGGAACCGGGCTACTGCATTGTGAGCTCCTGAACACACACACACACACACACACACACACACACACACAACCATTAACAGAACAACCTGCTGCCGAAACTAGTACACTACAATCAACAAAAGTACGAGGTAGAGCTGTGCGATACCAAGTAAATACAGGGCCAATATCGCGATATTTGATACCGATACCAATACTTTTTAATATTTAAGCTTCATTGATCCAAAAGACCTAGTATAGAATTTCGCCAAACATTGTAGGTGACAACAAAATAATGTATCCCAATCAACATCTTTGTTTAGAAACAATGGAACAGTAATAAAACAAAGTTTGCTTTAACGTGAGGAAAATATATATTTTTGAGGTACAAAAGGAGAAACGACAATACAAATATAAAGTAAAAATGCTCCCCTCACTAGACAGTTTTTTTCTTTCTTTGTTTCTTTTTTTCAAATAGAATTGTTCTTAGGCAAAACAATAAAAAAGGAATTTTCACACACAAAAAAACTTGAGTATCGATCTTTTTACGCAAGTATTGTTCAATACCAATACCAGCGTTGGTATCGATATTATCGATATTTGTATCGATCCGCACAGCTCTAGTACGAGGACACACATCTGAATCTGAATCACTGTGAGAGCCGGCACATCGTTACCTAGGCAACCTCATGGAAACAGTTTGGGGAAGGGCAGTTTCTGTTGCACAGAACAAACCGAGGTCCAGACGGACGTTTGCTTGAGTTTAGGAACGTCTTGACACCTTGAGGTCACTCAACCCCAAAGTAAAGTTTTGGGGTCAGATCACAGGACCATAATACAACTCCCCTGCAGCAATAAGGTTAAGGGCCTTTTCCTGGGGCCCACACTTGCGACCCCAGGGTATGTCAGCAGTCTGTGTCCGTTACCCTGTGCGTGCATCTACAACATGTACGCCACGCATTTTCAGCGTGTGCACACACTGTTCCTGTTTTTCTGTAAGTACCTCTGCCAACCACAAGAGGGAGCCTGTCCTCATTCATTCATTCATTCATTATCTCACGCTTTATCCTTTATTAGGGTCGCGGTGGGGTTCCCCATGCCCATCCAGGGGAGAACACCACGGGCGCCGGGCAGATAGACCCAGGACAGGGCGCCAATCCATCGCTGGGCACACACTCACACACTCAAACACACTCTATATGGGGCAATTTGGAGAATTCAATTGACTTGATCCATGTTTCTGGACTGTGGGAGGAAACCGGAGAACCCGGAGGAAACCCACGCAGACACGGGGAGAACATGGAAACTCCACCCAGATGGGGATTCGAACCGGGAATCCCTAGCGCTGAGAGGCGAACGTGCCAATCACTAAGCCACCGTGCCGCCCTAGCCTGTCCTCAATAGGGCTTATTTATTTCAGGAGTCGAACACTGGGGTCTGACCTCACAGGCTTCCCATAAAAGTCTAATGTGTTAGAGCTGTAAAAAGGGGGCGGGGCAACTCAGCATGTACCTCACTATAAACCTCAACTGAAAGATCGAAGATAAAAAAAACACAACACTACAGATGTTTATACACGTGTGGTGAGGCAGGTGGCGCCACTGAGACTCAAACACATTCCTCACTGGATCTCCAGCAGAGATCTCTGCAGGTCCAGATGTTCTAGGTTCTAAAATGAAGGACTCGTTTCTGTGGCTCCTCCACCCACCTTTAAGCTTGTGGTCTAAATATTCCAGAACGATACGAAGGAATTGGACCACCGATAAGACCAAAGCACCAAAGGCCAGAGAGCCTGTGTGATAGCTGCAAACACACACACACACACACACACACACACACACACACACACACACACACACACACACACACTCTAAAAATAGAATCTCAAACAGTTTACACCATATAAATGTTTAAAGAATCATATGAATATGACTCAGGAGTCAGAATCATGCCATCTGCCGGTGACGGACAACGCCGGGGTTAACCAATGAAAGACCTCCACAGAGCAGGTCTTATTAAGGGTGGATGTTTGTCAGCACTGCAGTGACACCGACGTGGTGGCGCAGGTGCAGGTGTGTTAGTCCACTGAAAACGTCTCCGTACCGTACGGCCCGCGCGAAGGACGATACGACGGGGCACGATGGGATATCGGCGGGTTTCCTCCGGGCCCAGTAGTAGGAGGCGAAGGCGCCGGCGATGGTGCACTGACCCAGCGCCATGGTGAAGTTCACCAGCCAGAGGAAGACGAGCAGGTTGCACAGCTGCAGGACCAAGATGTAACGATGGTACACAGACTCTCCACCGTAGAAGGCGAAGAGACACCGGGCTCCTGGACACAGCTTACTGACGTTGGACCTGTGGAAGGTCTGGGGCAGAAGGACAGGGACGAGACAGAGACGCGAGTCCAACTGTAAGGTATGGTGGGCGGAGCTAATAGGGCAGAAACGCGGTCCCTGGGAAACGACTCTCGGAGTCATTTCCAAACGACTCACCTCGGGACTGCGGGTCCGGTTGGAGAACTTGCAGTCCGTCTGCACCGCCATCACTTTTATGTGTGTGTGTGTGTTTTGTGTGTGTGTGCGTGTGTGGGTGTGTGTCTGTGTCTGTCAGTGTGTGTGTGTGTGTGTGTGTGTGTCAGTGTGTAAGTGTGTGTCTGTCTTTGTGTGTGTGTGTGTGGTTGTGTCTGTCAGTGTGTGTGCGTGTGTCAGTGTGTGGGAGCGTGTGTGTGTGTGTGTGAGTCTGTGTGTGTGTGTGTGCGTGTATAGGTCTGTGTGTGTGTCTGTGTGAACGTGTGTGTCTGTCTTTGATTGTGTGTTTGTGTGCGTGTGTGAGTGTGTGTATGGGTCTGCGTGTGTCTGTGTGTGTGGTTGTGTCTGTCTGTGTGTGTGTGTGTGTGTGTGTGTGTGTGTGTGTGTGTATATATATATATATATGTGTGTGTGTGTGTGTGTGTGTGTGTGTGTGTGTGTGTGTATGTGTGTGTCAGTGTGTGTGGGTGTGGATTCACTTGGCAGCGTCTCTGAGTTCAGTCACACTGTGTGTGTGTGTGTGTGTGCGTGTGTGTGAATGTGTGTATGGGTCTGCGTGTGTCTGTGTGTCTGTGTGTGTGGTTGTGTCTGTCAGTGTGTGTGTATATATTTATATATATGTGTGTGTGTGTGTGTGTGTGTGTATGTGTGTGTCAGTGTGTGTGTGTGTGTGTGTGTGTGTGTATGTGTGTGTCAGTGTGTGTGTGTGTGTGTGTGTGTGTGTGTGTGGTTGTGTCAGTCAGTGTGTCTGTGGAAGGTCTGGGGCAGAAGGTCAGGGACCAGACAGAGAGTCCATCTGTAAGGTATGGTGGGCGGAGCTACTGAGGCAGAAACGCGGTCCCTGGGAAACGACTCTCGGAGTCATTTCCAAACGACTCACCTCGGGACTGCAGGTCTGGTTGGAGAACTTGCAGTCGTTCTGCGCCGCCATCACTTTGTACACCGCCTCGCCGGACGACGCCAGGAAGCTGCCTCGAGTTAAAGAGCGAACTCAACGGCATGGTCATTAACACGTGGACACGCCCACTCCGCGACTAACCCGGCGCAGGGAACGAACGGGAGGATACACGGCCACCGCCGCCCAGTAGGAGATGCAGACGGCCAGCATGAGGAAC